>JAUTBT010034000.1:0-18340 GCA_032361225.1 Lepetodrilus schrolli | reverse complement strand
GTTGGAGATGCCACTGTGGTGGCTGAGGGATATAACAGGAATGGGTATGGGTCATAACGGGGTTGGAGATGCCACTGTGGTGGGTAGGGGTTGGGCCACACTGGTGGCCGGAACGAAATTGATAATGCCACAGTAGTGACTGAGGGCCATAACGGGTATGGGTATAGGACATAATGGGGATAGGATGCCAACGATGGTGGTTGGGCCACTGCGGCGACCAGCAAACGATGGTGGCATAAGCCAACGATGGTGGCATAAAAGATTGGGCACAAGGTCGCGGCCGGGAATTAATCTGATAAGATAAACTTTGGGGAAAAACACAAGCCCTCCTAGAAGGCTGAAAGAGGGATTGTGATGCCCAATCGGAGTTGCGATAAGCAACGGAGAGCCCCCAAGAAAATGAATCTTATTGATTTGTAATCTAATAACCATGGAATAACATTTTCACCAAAAACAAATGCTTTCTGCCTTATGTGCATACATAACACCTCCCGCTGTGGAAACAAGTGTGACCCTAACCATGATTTTTTTCTATTCTGTCACAAAGACTACCTACCAGGTCTAGGGAATGGTCCAAGTGGGCGCTTCCCTTCCACGGCTAATTTTAGAGTGTCAGGAATCTGCTGAGCCCGTGCCAGGAGCTTGTAGGCCATGATCTGAGCTCGCAACTGGTGGAGCTGTGTGGAGCTGAAGGCAGAAGGTCGTTGACCTCCAGGGTTCATCTGATTTGTGGGCATACCTTGTGGACCTCCTCCTGGAACACATGGTCATTGACATTAACATGTTGTCCATCTTCTAGTGTATGTTCTTTAATTAAGCTTAACACAATCCAACTTGTGAAAAAGAGATTTTGTCAGTTAAAGAATATAGCAATAAAAAACATCAAAAACATAACACTTAACACAAATATATATTAAAATACAAACTTTTGCAATTATTTAAAGCATATATAATACAGCAATATTACATCCTAATATGAAAACAACAACAAAAATTGTTAGGATATAAATTTAAGCTGTTAATGTAACCCACCTTGTCCCTGGTTTCCATCCATGCCATGTGGAGGCATGCCCGACCCCTGCATGTTGGGTCCTCCTCCTCCCCCACTGGCTGGTGAACCACTCTGAGGACCTCCCATCTGTCCCGAATTCATCCCTGATCCATCTATGTTGGTGTTCATAGCACTGCCGCTCCCTGTGGTGTTGGGGACAGTTGGCATGCCGGGACTGCTGGTTGGGACATTCAGACTGTTCATGTTTCCTACCATCATGTTCACTGCAGGTCCTCCCATGGGTCCGTCGCCGGCACCACTCATATTCTGAGAGGTCATCCCACCTTGCATGTTAGCTCCCATATTTGGACCACCCACCACGTGATTCATATTGCCTCTGCTCTGCATTTCCGGAGGACCTCCTTGCATCCCCTGAGGACCTCCCTGCATCCCCTGAGGACCTCCCTGCATTCCTTGAGGACCTCCCTGCATCACTGGCTGTGGTGGTCCACCTGGTAACCCATGAGGACCTCCCTGCATCCCAGACTGAGGGCCTCCACTCATCTGCTGTTGCCCTCCATTCATGGGTGGATTTGGTCCTGTGTTCATTCCCTGAGGACCTCCCATTCCTGGTTGAGAACCACCCATACCTGGCTGACTTCCTGGCATCCCTGATGGTCCACCCATCCCTTGCATTGGACCACCATGCATTCCTTGAGGCCCTCCCATACCTGCTGGACCTTGGTGCATGCCAGACATTGGTCCAGACATGCCTGGATTGCCTCCCCCTGGCATTCCTTGACCCTGGCCCATGCCCATTACATGTTGAGGGTTGCTGGGCAGCCCATGTGTTACTGGTCCCATCTTAAAACTTGTGGTGCGATTCGCCATCGCCACCAAATGGTCGTAGCGTGGGTCCCCCTGCATTCCTTTCTCTTCCATCTGATTGATTGCCTGAAATTATTCACAAATTATGCATAGTGAGATTCCTGGTACCTGTCTTGGTGAAAATAAATACATGACTATACATAACTGTAGATTACCCAATGCTGTTGCTAAAGCTATTGGACATGTAAGAGTACATTTTATTTCTGCATTTCACATTGCAATTACAATGACACTAAAATATTATTAGGTTCCAATGCTTTCATTGGCAAGTAGATCAATGCAAAGGTGTATTAAATTACAAAATATTTATATAAATAATAGTCACGTATTGGTGAAATATTCCTGCTGCGACATAAAGCCTCAATTCAATGAAGATAAACTATATTTCACTAAACTAACAATATGTTGCAGCATATAGGATGTGCTAACCTTCTGTAGCATCTGTACATTGTCCAGGGGGTAGTTCTGAGGCGGCCCAGGGGGTGGAGTGTTCATGGTGTTGCTGTCGTCCCCAGACGCCATCACAACTCACTGATGTGAGCTGGCCTCAACACCAGGCTCTGATCCTATAAGCAAGAAACCAATAAGACTAAGAGCACAACAGGATTATAAATACTATTCATTACTAGGACTGGATATCGGTTTTAAAAATCAGATCAATAGCCAGTAGGTTAGCATCGATGGAATATCGATTACAATTGTTTCTGGGTATTGTTTCTCGAAGCTCTCCTATCTACTAATACTATGAGACCACAAGTACCCTTGTCTAGCAATCTCTTAGTTTCATAAATAGCAAACGGGCATTTACGAGCGTTATGATCCCACAGTGGATATGAGAGCTTTAAGAAATGCAGTTGTACAAGTGTAACCAAAGTACATCATAACAAGCACCGTTCACTTACATTACCAGTGTTCTGCACAAGTGAGTGCATTATAAAAACAGGATAAATGTGAAATGAATGTTTTTTTGTTTGTTTGTTTTTAATTGGGGTTTTAGAGACGCTTTCAAGATTCTTTCACTTATATCACGACTTGTCAGTGCAGTGTGTCTAATCCAGCAGGAAGAGGGTTTAATGTAAGAGATTCATGGGTTATGTGAATAATTAACAAGTGAGTAGTTTGTGAGATCTACCAATATTCAGCGAGTATAATACATGTTATGATATAAACCATTTTGGAATTTAAATCATGCACCTTTAAATTACGAATAAACTCTAGATCTACAATCAGATTAGATCTACTACAGAATTTGATATCGAGCCAAGAGGGTCTGTGACGATAATAATTCATAATATTCATATCTTCATCAACATACAATTTAGTCTCCATCACCATGAACTCTGAGATTTACTTCTACATATTGTATTTTATTTAGATAAACTATAGTTAGACCTCAAAACTCTTATTGTAGACTTGATGTCACCCAGTAATACGAGTAACACAACAGTATGGTTATCAGGTTATAAAAAAAATATCAATAGATATTAACATTTGTTGATCATTTAACTCAGTTTCTGATTCATGGATTGAGATTGTAAACACGTTAAAATTAATTTGGAATGGTAAACTGAAGGATAAATATGAGTTTAAGACGATTTTATGGTTGAATTTTTCCACTGGAGACCTTGATGAACAAAGGCCAAAACGCAGGCAAAATACAACCAACAATCAGCTTCATACTGTAAAATCTACGTATTCAACACCATTCGAGGAGCTTCTTTGAGCAGAGGAACCACCAAAGCACCTATCTGCCGATGCGCGAAACGCCAACGTGCACACTTACCGGTGAAATAAGTCAATAACACTGGCCCTTGTGATTTGTAAAAGAAGTGTCCCAGATTGCTATTTCCGTAATCAGCTTCGTACCAGTGCGCATGAAAACCACGCATACTGAAGCCGCAAGGCTTTGTGACGGTGAAAGTGCAATTTTGTTCCCTCTTATATTTGGATACGTTATAACGCAGGTTAAAGCGACCTAATTATTTACATACGATTTCTATGGACTAAATACGTAAAGATGCTGTGTAAATAGCAGATTATCTATAATATTTGACAACAGTCTGTTTATTGTTGTCAATATTAGTCATTAATTATGCGAACTTGTTAACGTATTTTTACTGGTATACAATTTATGGTAACACATGTGAAAAGTTTAACACATGTTGCAGTTTATTCGGTGGCATTTATCATTAATGTATATGTATATTGTTGATTGATAGAATGTTTATAAGGCGAACATACAAAGGCGCCCAACATTAAGTGATATATTCATAAGTTAACTGGTCCTATGTATTTGCAGGAATAACCTGAATTAGAACATACAGCATTGAATGATTGATAACATTTAACTTAAAATTACTATCAAAGGGACACAATCGCTTTGATGTAAAATACATCTTTTGCACTTGTTCGCCTTGAAAACAAAATCACAAACATGGCGTCATTAGCAGCGGGTTCTTTGAGCAGTTGGACTTGAGTCAGTTGAGAAGAACACCATATAATTATTGCTTGAATGTCAGTTTCAGGTGTTATTGGAACATTTGATATTTGTTCAAGATATTATGTTGGAAATTGAATGTATACTAATATCTACAATTGATTAAATAGCAAAGGGGAGATGATCGTTATATTTTCATATTTTGATTCATGTGCTAACTTGAATCATTCCAAATTATTCATGTCTATTTGATGAATTATCTATTTCAATTCATGGTGATTTGAATTTAAAAGAAAATCCATTTATTTGATTAATGTAAATTAATTTGCTCAACTATCAATTTTTAAATGTATTTATTTCAGCTTCTTTCCCAGAATAAATATGGCACAACACAGTACTGGTGAAATTTCAAATAACCCAGTCAGTTTCTGAACGCAATTCATGTCTAGCAAAAAACTGTATATGACACACGCAGTGGTAACAATGATTACTGCATATACCTGTGTCCAACTATTTGGTAGTGCATATAAATTAAATTAACACCCTTGGCCTTGTTTATGGCTACGATTCATTTTCTTACGATACAATACAATACGTTTCATGATTCACAGGTCATGATGTGATACATGATACAATACCATATGTGTTTGATGTGATAATGCTTTGCTATACTCACTTCATCAGCCATAATCCTATGAAAGCTATGGAAGAAAACTGCATGGCCAACTTTGTCACACAAGAGAAATTTCAAAATTCTCCTTGAAAAGCATGTCATAAATCAAAATTGACTTCCCTAGAGAGACATTAGACTATCCATAGTCTCTGAGGGTCAAAGTAAATAGTTTAAATGTAAATTATATGATTAGTATTATATTTATAAGATAGGAGCCACTGAAATTCTTTACCATCTTGTTCTCCCGTGATCTAGACTTGGGTATCTGCTCTAGGGTGATATTTTGAATAGAATTATTTGGTTGAGAACAAGGTATGACACAGATTAACAAGACATTGCTTAGTTTGAATCAACTGTCCCTTTTCATGTATACCTCATCGGGAAAATCCACCAGTACGTTTCAAACTAGTTCTATCCATCGTATCATATGCGGTATTGGCACATGCATACTCAAAATTTCTATGTGAAAAAGGTGCAGTGAGTGTAGCAAAGCATTATCACTACCCGACCAGAAACATGATAAACAAGGCCAACCTATGACCATTTATGATTTTTGTTTAAACTGTGGTTTCACCACATCTTACAATTTTTTTTACACACTGGCAATATCTTATAGTGCATATTGTACATGTTGCAAAGACTACTATTATAAATTATAGTGCTAAAACAATTCATTTGTATTCCAGAATCTTGTACGCATCGTAGAAATGTCTTTAGTAACTGCTAACCGTAGGAGGAGGAAGACAGTTGTGAGAAAGAAGCCAGTATGGGATGTAAGTAGTGTTATAAACTTCTATATGGTACAGTATGCTATTATCATGGTTATTATTAACGTAATAATATCGTAATATTTTAGAAGTGGCCCAAAATGTCGTCCCTCGCAAAAGTTTAAGTTGCTAATTTGTGTCAAGTTTCCAGAATTGAACTCTACTTTAGTATTTGATAATACTATTATCATGATTATTAAAATAACATTATTCTAAGTGTTCTACGTGATCATTGGTAGAATTTATTGAAAGAAAATTTGGACAGCTTCAAGTGCCTGTACCCAATGTTAATAGTGGTCAAATCTGTAATTTGCAGGGGATCCCATAGATGCCTTTAACATTGCAGATTTTCAAATGACCCCAGGACCACCTTGAAATTCTAACACTGTGTATGGCAGTAGACAGTTCTAGTGATATTATAGACATTTCCTAGTGAGAGTATGTATGGCAGAAGACATTTCTAGTAATTTTATAGACATTTCTAGTGAGTGTAGCAGTAGATATTTCCGGTGAGTTTATGTATGGCAGTAGATATTTCCGGTGAGTTTATGTATACAGTAGTAGATGTACATTGGGCATTTGTATTACAGGATACACTAAATGACCTGTCTGTATACAAACCTACTATGCAAGAACTGGTAAGTATAATGCAAATTAAAAATCAGTGTTTGGAAGGTCAATACTATTGTAACATTGTACACCATCATTAAAGCCATAAATTTATGTTTTATCAAAAAATTAACAATAACGTTTATATTAATGGTCCATTTTAGGCATTATTCCAATCAAATGCATTGAGGAAAAACATTGTTTCTCTTCCACTGATGTTGTGCTGTAGGTGCAGCGACATGTGTCCCACAAGTCTAAAAACCATATGTCTGTCAAGCTAGAGAAAATGAGAAAAGGTGAGACATTGTAATGGCCATGTGCATTACATCAATAAAAGTAGTATATACATTGGTACTATCAAACAATGTAATGTTTTACAAATTATTGTATAATCTTGTAATATTCAAATGTATAAAAAGTTATTTATCTTTAACTTTTTCTTTCTTTTTTTTTGTTATAGTGGGAAATGTTGTGCAAATAGTAGTTTCAGGCCCCAAAATTACAAAACCTTTTGAGTGCTTAAGCTCTAATTTTATATGGGGATTTGTGAGCAAATGTTTTTGAGTTGAGAATGAAACTGTACTAAAAAAAGTAGTAATTGAACCCTGACCTTTCGTATTTATGTATTCAGAGCGAGTACATTGACATCAGGGTATTATAGAATTGCAATTGTCATTTTCGTCCATTGCATGTATTATCATTGTATTTATATCTATTTAGCCAAGCAGAAGCAGAGTGGAATGTCCACTACAGAGGCACGGCAGATGGCAATAATGAAGGAAGTACTCTATGACCAACAGCAGGTAAAACATGTTGCTACATTGCAGCATTTCAGCATATTTTGGTCACATTGGCAGACACAATTCCCCGAGCTTAATTTCTTGAGAGCCAGAAAAACATGAAATTATATCGACCAATGTGATATGTGCTGCCTGAGGTACTGTTTAGTAGGGGTGGGTGGGTGGGTGGTAGTGCATTGGTAGATTGTCGCACTACGGAACCAGAATTTACATTAGCGAACCACTCAGGTAACCCACCATCAACTTCAGCAGTTGCGTATTTGAAAGGGACATGAGAAGATGCAATGTCTGAACAAAATGGTGGATTAATCATTATTGGTTCGTCACGCTAGTACATGTTCGCAGGTTTAATGTAGCACTATGTGTGTTGCAATTTTCCTCCTGGTTAAAACTATAACAAGCCACATATGAACAAGTGGATCTAAGGCCCAACTCTATTATTAATGTGAAATAATAATTACAGTTTAGCTCAATCTTTCATGGTCGATTTGTTTTCCCAAGTTCGATATTTCATGATCTGTATTTTTTCTCCACAGCTGCAAGATACATTATCAAAGTCTGACCAAATGATGGCAGTAGTGAGAAGCCTCTTTGAAGATCCTAAGGTACGATGTGATTGGAAGTTCCATCATGTCTTTGTGTACTCTAAGGATAAAAGCCAATTACTGCCCATGTGTACAGCCCTACAATATTGCTTCATGTATCCTTGGTTCATCAGTACCACCAGCCAGTCGGGGCGAGTGGTAGTGCATTGGTAAAACGTTTGGACTTCAACAATTGTCCCTGGTTCAAAACTGGTCACGGTAGACCTACATCGATGTTCGCGAAAGTTACCATTCTGACGTGATATTGATATGATGCACCGACTGTAGCGTGGCAATGCAGTTATCATCCTTGGTCTTGTCAGTACCAGCCAGCGCTCGCAGGTTTACTGCAACATTCAGTGCTATGGATGTTGCGGGTTTCCTCCTACCTAAACTGACAAGCTGTGATATGAGTGAAATAATCTTGAAAGCAGTTCTAAACCACAATTCAAATAAACCAAACCAGCCACTCCTCGTAGATTTACTGTGACACCAATTGCTACAGGTGTTTGAGCAGTTATTCTGGATATTTGCACTTCATAAATGTGTATATTATTATTATATTTGCAAAATATTCATGAAAACAACTCTAAACTCCAAATAAATTTAAAAAAATGTTTTTGAGAAAATCCATTCAAAGCTCCAAATAAAAATATTGTTTTAAATATTTCATGGAGAGACGTGCTAGCTCTAGTGACCTTCTGTTTTTGTTTACATTGTAGAGGTTCATGGGATACCCGGAGATGACCTCGATTCCCAAAGCAGGTGGAGAGCAGACCAGGTAAAATGAAATCTTTATGACTGCATGTACTTTGAACATGGTCATCTTTGAAATATTATAGGCTATGGGCTATGGTATAAGCTGTGGTATAAGTGACTGTTACTGTCCACCTGATGGTCAAAAACTTTGAACAGTGTTTAATCTTTAGATGTTCAAATAACAGGTAACTGGTATGCAATCATAAGGCCAATAATAATATATTATTTATAGAACTTCTCTTTTAAGTCCGTCATTTGACTTTTCCAATATTGAAAAGAAAAATTAATTTCTCTTTTGTACACACCAATATCTATGCTATATTTATAGTTTAAAATTGCTGCGACATTAAAACATAATTTGTTCATTCATATAATTGCCAGAACATATCTTATTCATTGTCCATATTCCAGTGTTATTCATTGTCTCTGGTGTCTGTGTGTTGTAGGTCAGGGAACATTGTGGCTCCTGTACGAGACATCCAAACGAAATCTGATACACTCAGTGAGTCTATCATGGACCAAGTTGCACTCAATGACCTTACTGATACATCAGGTACCTTTGTCTAGGAGATTGATCTTTGGGATTATTTCCCGTTAATTAATTTTTAAAAATAAAATTTCTTTTTACTTTCTCATTAAAATTGTCTAATAAATCATAACAAAATTAGTTAAAGTGAAAGAATGACATTCATGAACAGAATTTTGGCTCACATAATGTTGTGTAGCTTAGGATTATTTCTCAATAGAAATTGCAGTCAAATCATAAAAATATATTTTTTAAATTGTTACAGTTTATGTGAAATAATTCATTTGTGAAGTGAATTTTGGCTCAAATGATGTCATGTACCTTGTCTTACATAGGAAAAGACTTTGACTTATTTATCAATGAAATTTACCAATAAATCATAAAAAGCTTTTTTCTTTTTAAAGTTACGGTTTAAGTGCTAGAATTGATTCATGACTGAATGTCATCTCAGATGACGGTGAAGTGGCGGAGCCTATCGTGTACCAGCCTCAGATGAACCTTCAGCGGTTCCAGCAATTCCTGGCGGCTGAGGAGGAACGGAACCAGACGCTGAGCTCCATAGGCGGCCAAGCACAGCTGAGTCAGAACGAACTGGGACCAGTACATAGCACCCGTCTACAGACTACACAAGGTAAAACCTGGGTTGCGTTCAGCCGACAATACATAGCATGCACTACACAACAATACTTTTCTACACATGTAGTAATTCGCTGAACGGGATAGTAAGAAAATAGCAGGAAATCAGTTTGCATTGGGTTTTCATACAAAACAATACATGGTCCAAACCCGTATTGAAATGTATTCATACATATCACTATGGATTGCTGGCTGAACAGCTTGCAAAGTACTACATATCATACATATTGATATGTATTGTTGGCTGAACGCAGTCCAGCCCTGGGCTGTGTTGAGGCTACACTACTGTTCTACAAAGTAGTGGCTGGCTGAACAGGTATGTGGCAGATTTGTGTATGCCCAGCAATCCTGACAGACTTGAATATCCCATTAAAACAAGAATTAGCAGTTGACTGGTGGGAGTTAGGGGGAAGTAAACACGCATGCACGCACACATGCACGCGCGTGTGTAATGCATGAACGCACACAATCAATGACAGTGCTGCAAGTACAACCATGCCTTTTTTACTTCTGTTCAGATACCAGCGAGTTTGTTACTCCGAGGAAAAGTCACAACGAATCAATTGAAATGCTGAGGACTCCTAGATCAGCCATCAATGACACGAGGAAAGTGAAGAAAACCAAGAAGATGGTCATGCCTGAGAAAGAAAATGTTCCCCAGACTACGTCCACTCTCAACCTCACAGACATGAGAAAGGTACATTCTGTGAAACATTTCAATCTTGCGTCCTCTTTATAACTTCTGCCAGATCACATGTATTGCCAGATGTTTGGCAATCTGATTTTCTGTATTGCCAGATGTTTGGCAATCTGAACTTCTCTGTTGCCATATATTATGCAATCTGAATTTATGTGTTGCCAGGTGTTGGGCAATCTGAACTTCCATGTTGCCAGATGTTGGGTAATCTGAACTTCTGTGTTGCAAGATGTTGGGCAATTTGAACTTCCATGTTGCCAGATGCTGGGCATTCTGAACTTCTGTATTGCCAGATGTTTGGCAATCTGGAATTCCATGTTGGCAGACATTGGGCAAGCTGATATTCTGTATTGCCAGACATTGGGCAATCTGAACTTCTATGTTGCCAGGTGTTGGGCAGCATTACAAATTCTCCATCCTTCTCCTTCTCCATAGGTCCAATGTTAATGGTGGTAAAATCTGTAATTTGCAAGGGGTCACACAGATACCTTTAACATTGTAGATTTTCAAATGACCCCAAGGATCCCCTCTAATTCGAACACTGTTGGGCAATATGAACTTCCACATTGCCAGTTATTGGGCAATCTGAAATTCTGTATTGCCAGGTGCTGGGCAATCTGGAGAACGAGATCGAACAGTATGAGAAGCAGACAGGGCGACAGCCGGCAGCAGAGAAGCAGCGGTCGGAGACGTTCAGTGGGTACACGGTGGCGCTGGTCGACTCTGTGTACAAACTTGCCACATACTTGAAGGAGGTAGGAAAGATTTCACCCCTTTCTCTTCTCTGGCTCATAAATCTTATTATGGAATATGAAATGTTGTTATGGAATTATATGGAAGGAGGAATTGCCAAACTTATTCGATTTATTACATTTTTATTTTTATTTAAATTAAATTTAAAAAATAAAAATAAAAAATAAAAATAAAATATTATTATTTTTCTTAATGTTTAATTTGCTGTGTGAAGAAAGCTGAAGCCACATTGTAGCTATTGAATGAATTTTTGAGACATTTTTCATCTGGTTATGTTTTCTATAACAAGTGCATATTCACAGAGGCACTGTCACAATCTACTTCCTTTTGTGTTGCAGACAGACCTTAGACTACAGGCTGAGACAACTGTACGAGAACAGCTCACTCAGGATGTGTATCAGCTTCGCAACATCGTCAACTCTCTCACCTCGGTAAGTGGCAGTAATGCTGACCCCTCTAGCTCTACTTGATGAGATGAATTTGTTTTAGCTCACTTCCTGGCTGCTTGATGACCTTTGACATTATATGTGAGGTCATTCTGCGTTTCCATTCATAATTTTGGGGTTACATTAGACAGGGCCAGTTGCCCTTCTTCCAAATATTCTGATGTTTTGTTTATCTCAAAAATACATCTAAAAAATAGTAATTACTGAATACATCCATGCCACATTACCTGTTATTTCAAAACTATGGTTTTAGCGACAACCATATATGTAGGTCAAGTTTTATTATTGGAGAAGAATGTTTCGGTTAGAAGAAATGTGTGCATAAATTATTTGATTGTTTCAGGATATCATTATGACACAGGAAGAGTATGCGAAAGTCCACACAGATTTCGAAAGATACAGAGCTGAAACAAGGGAGGAAATTAACAGTTTAAAGGTACATGTCCAAATTAATTGTACCATCTAAATATTTTCGTGGTCATCAGTGATCTTGTAAGTGAACAGAAGTGGAAGTTTTGAATGATGTAATGCACATTTTTCCATATTTCCAGCATGCATTTAAAGAAAGCTGTCGAGTGAATCCAGAATCCTATGTAGGAGAGAATCTTTCATCGAACATGCCAAACAGTTTATCTCACCAACCTCAGTATCACCAAGGTATGTTTGCGAATATGAAGCAACACATCACTCACTCTAAGCGCAGGCATTAAGGAATCCACTGGTATCAATTGGCACTTTGATATCAATTTAGTCTCTGCAGTAATATAACGGTATTGTATTTTTGTTCTCCAAAGTCAATTAAAATGGAATACATGGGCATGGCAATTTTTCATGAATCTGCAGAAATCTGCTGATTTATTTGCTTGGGGCCTCCAACCTGGGTTTGTTTGAACTAAAATCACAAATGTCTGTTGCGATGCCTGAAGACAAAAGATTGCTCAATTTCAACAATATTTGGTATTGTGTAATCCTTAATGACTTTTGCTATTAAAGTTGAGCATCGTGTTAAAACTAACAATGTAAAAAATGCTAATGTCCATCCCAGATGTCCAGAGGGCATCGGGTCAAGGGACTTCTCATGCTGTCGTTCTGTCACCACCGGTCAGGAAAACACGAGTATCGGACAGAGTAGATCCACAACCATCGCAATCCACCCATGTTGCCAATCAACAAATGTCGACAAGTAAGTACAACCCACCCAAGCTACCAACCAACAGGGTCATAGCAGAACATTAATATACAAGTATTATTTTTAGTGATCTATCATTTCAGAACATTATCTCAGTCATTGCATTTAACTAGTCTGGGTTGTTTTTCAGAGCGACAGACCTCCCTGATAGATCTGACCAACTTGTCTGAATCCTTCCCACTGAACTACAAGTACCCGCCTCCTCAAAGCTTGAGACAAGCTCAAACACAGCACATAGAGACCATCAGTGTCCCGCGACCAATACCTCTTGTACAGTCCAACATTCCTGGGGTTCCATTGTCGTCTGAGGAACCTCCATACCAGCAGAACTCCATTCCTATGTCTGCTTTGCCGACCTCCGTTCCTATAACTGGTCTGCATACCTCCGTTCCTGGTCCTGGTCTGCAGAGCTCAGTTTCCGTGGCAGGACAGACCGTGCAGCCTGCAAGCAGCACGGCAGCACAAGCCTCGCTCCCTATGTCCGAGCAGATTGCAGAGCTCAACAGGCAGCACGAGGAAGCTCAGAAACGACTACAGCTGCTGTTCAAGCAGCAGGAGAGGCAGCACATGGAGATGGTCGTGCAGCAGCAGCAGAAGTACCAGCAGCAGCCGTACCGACCTCATCAGCAGCAGCAGCAGCAGGCGGTGACCTCAGATGTTCCTCCTGCCATGGCGAGACCCGGTCTAGAGCAGGGAGACCACTGCTTTGTCAACCGCAACACCAACCAGAACTGCTCCTACCAGCAACAGAGTGATATCCCTCCGAGGACATACCTAACTCAGGTAGGAGTTTTAGCAATATCAGCATAACAAGGTATCAGGTATAGTACAGTGAACCTTCGACATTAAACGCTCATCATTACACCGTGGATTCGCTTAAACCGCATGGTCAACCATGGACCCCATGTTTTAGTCTAAAATCTTGGACTGGCTGCCGTGCATGGTTAAAAAAGAATTGGACTAGCTCAACATCTTTTCTTCTTCTAGAATTTGCTGCATAAGTACAACAAGAGATTTATTTTTCATAGTACAAACAATCATTGTGAAAACACCATGCAACAAAGACATTTATCGCTGACCTAGTTAAACAATCTGATGTTTTCAACAAGACCGATAAATGCTCACGAATCCCATAGGCTTCAGTATGCGGTTAAATAATCATGCATTGTTTTAATTTCACATACTACGACTTCGTCAGTGACAAAGCTATTGTTAACACGTTTTCTCCACTAAAATTACAGAGATCATTTAAAACACGTGAAACAACATGCTCAGTGGCCAGTGAAACTGGATCAATTTAATCAGGATATACCAAACTGGCTGCAATGGAGACGCGCATTTAAACACGTTCCTATATAAATTGGAAAATAATTACTTTCTAGTTAGTCAGATTTCAACTTGGGTAAACAAAAGGCGTATACAGTTAAGGAAAAACTGTTCTTAGTCCGGCAAGTAAGAGGTGGTGCAACTCAAGTGAACATTAGTAGGGAAAATGTAGTCCCAGCGGGTATGCTTGGGGGTGGCTTAAGGATGAAGAAAAATTAAAGAAGTTTGCTTTAGAGACATCTGGGTCCTCAAGCGCAAGAAAACGAAGACGGCCCATGACACAACACTAGACACTGCCCTGGTCGAGTGGTTCCGCCAGGCACAATACACTGGATCCATGCTGAACGGAAACGTAATCAAGTCACAGGCAATCAAGCTATCAAGAGAAATCAACGGCCCAGATGACAACTTCCAAGCGAGTGAAGGGTGGCTGTGGAGATTTAAAAAGCGTCATGGAATCAAGTTGTTTAATTCTAGTGGCGAGTCTTGGTCTGCTGACCACGACATATTCCCCACACAAGTTAATGAATTGTTAGAGTCAGAAAATTTTGATGAAGAACCGGCTCTCATTCAGTCTCTAGATCAAGGAATGATTCAAGCGGCAAAAGCCCACTACCGACGAAGTCTAGTTGATTCCCTGATCGACTCGGACATGCAACCAACTGCATATCTGAAGACAGTCACATTCAAAGATGCGAGGTTCCTGTTTGCCCGAGCATGGAAGAAGGTTACGGCAACTACTATTGAGAGGTGTTGGGCTAAAGGGTTGGGGATAGCATTTCGTGACGAGATATTCGAAGGTGATACTGCTTCATGATCTCTCCATATAATGCTATATGCAATAACACGGGAGGTACTTTGTGGACCCATAAACTAGCGGTATACCGAGGGTTCACTGTATCAGGCATGGCAGTTTTCCCCGGATCCACAGAAATCCACTGATTTAGTTGTCCAGGGCTTGATGTATTTGCCCTAGACGTGGCTTGGGGCCTGCAATCCCCAGACTTCCAGGCTTGTTTTATGCTGAAATCACAATTGTCTCTTGCCATACCTGAGGTATTTAGTTTGTAAGATGATGATGATGATGATATGAAGTGGTGGCAGTGGTGGTGGTTATGATGGAAGTGGTAGTGGTAGTTGATGATGTTAAGGAAGGGTTGTGAGTGGTGAAGGTGGTGGTGGTGGTGGTGGTGGTGGTGGTGGTTAAGAGATGATGAGGTGGCTGTGGCGGTGGTGGTGATGGCGGCTGTGGTTGTGGTGACAACTGTGACAATGACGACTTACAAAGTCAATGCTTAAAATTTTACATATTTCAAGCAACATATTTTAAGCACTGTCAATGTATAAGTGTGCACACATTAAAACTTCAATACACAGGATGAATAAATACTGGATTACATGTATGTCATTTTTTATTAATATTTTAACACATCCTCACTGTAAAAATGATTGGTGGTTCAGCATTTTCAATTAATCGTGGCATTTTGTTGCAGTCTCGACTACAAGACCCTGTATCTCCCCCAATCTCCCCAATCTCGCTGAGGTCCGACAACCTCTCTGTGTTACAACACCTACAAGACAGACAGAGACAGGTGAGTGAGGGACCTATCACAAGATCATGAAGAACTCCTAACAAAACTGTATTCAAATAGAGATGTTCTATTGGACATCCTTCAAAATTTATTCATGTTCTACACTAATAATTCAAGCCCTTAGTTTCTCCTGTTCGAATTATTAGGGTAATTACGGTATTTTGATTAAAAACACTATTAACCATAGAGACTATTACATGATGTTCTATTTAATATCATATGTCATGAGTGTAATAATTTTTTGCATGAGTTTCAGCGAGTGCAATTAAAAGTATTTCACGAGATGTATTTTATATATGTAGATTCAATCGAAAACGATGTTTTACTGGAAAGTTAGCTCTAAATCCAGTTTACTACCGTCCGAAAGACTATACAACAATCAAACATAGTTAAAATGTGTTGATTAACGTGATTATAGACTTCTATGAAAACTATTCCTTATAACAATATAGTGAGTGTCGAGGAAAAAAACAAACGTGTCTAAGTACTACTATCAATTATTATTTAATAAATTGCATGGCTGACCGCTCAGTTTAAAGTGAAGCACGTTCGAGCTCGGCTGGTTCGTAGATGGGTGACCATCTAGGATTCGTTCCTGACCCACAATGAATCACGCGCTGTGGCTTAGGCAAGTGGCTTAGTTCGAAAATGCCTTTGTTCATCCAGCAGAGAATGGGCACCCAGAAGGTTGAGATGGACATATAAATGCTAACTTTGTAGCGCCTTGAACGGAAGCTTGGGTTGTATATTCCCTAGGGAGTTAAGAAGAAAATTGAGTGCACACAGATCCATTGACTGTGGTAATAATGTGGCTCTATGAGCACGCTTTCGAGCGTGGATTTGGCGCAATATAAATGTTTACATTTATTATTATTTAAATATCAGTCTGTCACTGCGGATGGTAAGGTCAACAGTCAGAGTAAACATCATCTGTTGATTGTGAACGTGTGGTCGACAGGAACAAATAGGCTACTAGAAGATACTATACTAACGATCAAGATCGAATCATACTAAATCCATTGGATTAACAACTAAGACAGATGGAGAAATCATCAGTGAATATATGCGTTATTGAACGAATATGGCTATGAATTGTTTTCAAAACATTCAACTTGACTTAAAAGAAAGTGCTCAAAACTGTACTATCGTACACAGTTGTGATCCTATGTCAATGCAATGATCATTGATGCCAAACAGATTATTGTCTTCCACTGTAATATTTATTTGTTCTTGTTAATGATCATCGACTTCTATTTGCAGTGTGAGGGTGGGAAAGGGCGAGAGATCACTGTATCTTTGCCAGTCATGGACCTGGAGATGTCTGGTGGGAGCCTGCCTTCACCCCCACACTGACCTCTGAAGGTCATGAACTGAACACTGGAGATCTGGAATTATCTCACCTATGAATTGCTCTGGAGGCCATTTCTGGAATCAAGTCACCCATGGAATGAACTGGAGATCGTATGCACCTCACCACCAAATTGGTTTGGAACCACCTCACCTATGAACTGGAGGCCATGTCTGGCAGCATCTCACCCACACACTGAACTATAGAGGTCATGTCTGGAGTCCTCTTTCTCCATCTTGAAGAATCCATTAACTCTAACATCCACTACTACAAATGAAATTATTTGAATTGTCTTTGAATTGTAGTTTGGTGTTCCTAATCTACATTAGTCTAAAATTAATATCTTTATATATTTTCTTATTTTTCTACTAAATTGACCGGCTACAAATTTATTTATTTGTCCATGTTCGTATTATTAGGAAAGTTACGGTAAATCTGCGATTTGAAAACTCAGCAATTTGCATTTATTGAGAGAAAAATATATTCCACTGGTAACTGCATTTCAGGAAAATAAATCAATTACAAACTGAGTTTTAAACTCAACTGAGTTCTGATTTTTGTTTTGTTTTAAATTTGGGCCTGATAAGTTGACAACAGTCACTTGAAGATATTGTGTGATAATTCTATTGGTAATGGTTTTGGAAGTCTATGTACCTGGATAAAATATAGTTGTCATATGTTTATTTCTTTTAGTATTATGTATCATATTTGAATAGACCAACTGTAATATCTTTATAATTTAATTCTGATGGCCTTCATGATTGTCAATTTAACTGAATTGTATATATTGTCTGGCTTAAGTAGACATGTACCGTATTCCCTGAACTTTCCGAGGTTGGAAATTATCGAGGTATTCAAGGTTAATTAGTCAGCCTCTAAATAATTCAAGCCACAAAGTTTTCCTTATGCTGTCAGGTACAAAAACAAACTATCATGCATGAGAGCCTCGTGTGCGTCAGTATAAATATCCGTGTTGACATGTGCGGTTGTCAACATTGCAATAACGTATATGTACAACTAATCAATTATTTCAATAAGGAAATGATAGCGATAGTAAATTTATATGCAAGAACAAAGATGATTCCAGGTAAAAACTTAAATGATGGGTAACAAAGACACCTGTGAGACACTTGTAAGTACGTTCATCCGGTGTCTAATAGGGACAGAAAGGGGTATGGCAATTAGTGTCACGTTGTATCACACGCACACGCATTGATCTATGAACCGAGACAAAGGTCTTACACTATTTATGTATGAAGTACGCAGTATGTTGACACTGGATTTGCAGGACTACAACCAGCTTAATTTCTTACAACTAT
>JAUTBT010033989.1:0-18341 GCA_032361225.1 Lepetodrilus schrolli | reverse complement strand
TTTCGCGAACATTGATGCCGGGCCCCCCGGGGCAGGATTTGAACCTGGAACCTTGGCTCCGAAGTCCAACTGTTCTACCACTGCGCTACCACCCACCCCTCTTGCCAAGAGTCTTGGTGTGGAAGATTGATAATATTTTGGCAAAATATTTTGAGGTGTAACAATGTTTATGAGAAGGGAACCTATAGGAACTGTAAGTTGACAGTTCATTCAAAATCCGGTGACATAAACTGGTCAAACATCTGAATGCACCACGCATTGACTGACAGCTGACAATCTCCCGTTGTGACGTCACATGAAAACGTCACGATGTAGACATTCATAGAAACCGCCACAAGCCTCACTACCAATCGTGCAATAATGTTCACGAAATATGGTCTACAGATATTTGTATGTTCATTGCAAGTTCATTGGAATATTTTTATCAAAGTCTATAGTTCCTTTTTCATATCTATGCCATATCTATTTCTATTAAAGAGGCAAGATCATATTTGAATAGGGATTAATGGTCACTATCAGGGTTATTGCATATTCTGAAAGAACAATCTTTCCTTGACATGTGAGATTTAAAAAAATATTTTTTAGTCATCGAGAAATGTTGATCCGTGACAGAGTAATATTGACAGCAGTGATTTTCTTTCTCGATGTTTGATGTGAGCTGTCGTCGTTCATCTCTTGATTGACATGTGCGTGATGAATGAAACGAAAACTTACCACTCTGAGTTTTGGTTGTATCTATGATCAGGCGATCAGGTAGTATACAGGGCCTCAACTAGTAGGTGTCTGTACGAATGTCTATATTTATAACAGAGTACTGTTGGGAAAGACCTTTGCATTGGCAGTTTGGATAGAATTTATTTCATATTTTTTTTATTAACTATTAATATTATTTCGAAAAATTAAAAAATATATAAAACAATATATATATAAAATACTTGCAAATATGATCTTTCCTATTTAAGCATAACCTTGATTAGCAAGTATTTAATGCTATATCTCTGATTAGATGTCACTGGAAATGACCCAGACTAGGCTTACTGTCCCTAATGCAAATCTATAATTGCACATTAAGCAATCGATCAAGTTTTAAGTTTTCAGAATGATAGCTTCAGCATAGATACATGGAATAAGACTCACTTCCTGTGTTTCAGTGAATCGCTGCTGAGAAAGAAAAAATGACCAAAGAAGAAGAAGACGAGGAATCTTCCAGGGACAGTGATCCCTTCCTTCATCTAGCCCTCAAAAAACTCAAAGTGGACCCCAGCTGGTAGGATAGTCGTAACATTTGAGCTTGAGCATGAAATCATACTCTAAAGGGTTCGTAATTGCAGGGCCAGGTCTTACGGATATATTTCATTTCACCCCCTGTACGTTGTGCCCCCAGTCATTCTGCCCCCAACCCATAACTGTTTCACCCCCCACCAATTTTTTTACTGCATTGTTTTCGCTCCCACCGTATTTCTTTGTGTGTCGTTTCCACCCCCACCGTATATTTTTGCATATGTTTGTCTTATTCATTTCTTGTACATAAACAATCACTGACAATCCACATCAAAAGCAACAATTTGTCAGGATGTTAAAAAGAAAGTACGTCTGCTCAAACAAACTGCACTGTTACATTGAAAAGCATATGGCTGATGGATCAATCTTTTTTTGCTACAAAATAAATCCTTTAATAGATTTAGAAATGTAGATCAATATATTAGTCAATTAAGTGCTGATAATACTTAATGCATACACCTATGTGATTAAATAAACAATGCTATCTTTATATCAAAAGCAATAAATTGTCAGATGTTAAAACAGAAAGTACATCTGCGCAAATAAATTGCACATTAATCTTCCGGGCACGTGGTTGATCAATCTTTTTTTGCTATGGAAATACAATCTAATAGTTTAGACATGTAGATCATGTCAGCAATATTGGAGTGAAAGTTTAAAAAATGTTGTCAAAATGTCTAAATGCAATTTATGCATGTCTATTGTCATTGACATTGTCATTGACGTCTGCCACCCAGTCTTACTTTGAAGTCGCCTATTGGTGAAAGGAGAAAATTCTTCTCCCGTTATTTTCTATTTCTATGAGATACTTACAACAATAAACATTGGTAAAATGCTGTTTTGCCCTAAATAGCCAAATATATTCAACACAGAGGGTGCATAGGCGGCAAACAAAACAAGTATTATATACAGTTAGTTACTTGGAACCGCTCAATTCAGTATTAATGTTAGTGAATAAGAGTGAAAAGAAACAGCTTAGCTTAGTGGGCAAAGTCTAGGCGTGAATATTAGTGGTAAACTGCAAATCCGTCGTCTCAAGCAGCATGCTCCGGGTAGCCAAAAGGATGGAATGATCTATGCTACCGGGCAGATGCGGGTAACATCTAATGCCGTAACTCGTCCTAACCCGCTAGGTATTTGTTTTTGTTTTTTTACCAAGATCATAGTGACTCTCTATATTTGGCTATTTAGCGCAAAACAGCATTTCACCAATGTTTATTGTCGTAAGTACTCGGGGGGAAAAAATTCAGTTCAAATCTTACTATCAAAAACCTCAAAATTGACCCCCCAGCTTGTAGGATATATCTTATATTTGATATCAGTAATAACTGAAATTATGTAAATTATTTTATGTATGATTTTATGTTCAACATTTTGTTCACAAATCCTCATGCATTTTGAGCTTGAGCATGAAATCCACAACTCCTCATAAATTTTGAGCTTGAACAAGAAATCCACAACTCCTCATAAATTTTGAGCTTGAACAAGAAATCGTCCTCAAGGGTTTTTTATAATCTCAGGGCCAGGTCTTACTATAGCACCATCTTACTCCCAATTCATTTAGTAAATTTTCAGTGTTTATATAGTTTCTTTGACAATACCAGCCGGTGCTCGCAGGTTTACTGCAACATTCAGCGCAACGGATATTGCAGGTTTCCTCCTGCCCTAAACTGACAAGTCGTGATAGAAGTGAAAGAAAGAAATAAAGCGACTCCAAACCCCAATTTAATAAATAATTCACTCACTTGGACAGGGTTAGTTGGTAACACCTTCTGGTCAAGGTGTTTCTGTCTGTCGAGCTAACCCTCAAATTCAAAAAAATTACTATTGGTATTGGTTCTAGGCCCCATGGTTACACAATATTTTTGAGTACTGTTTCATTCCCCTTGCATTTTGCATTGAGATTTGTGTGCAAAGCGTAAACTGAGCATGAACTTAGGGGACTCTTTTAGTACAATTTCATGCTCAGGCTCAAATTTTATTTGGGGGATTTGTGAAGAAAACCAAAAAGGTTCCGTAATCTCGGGGTCTGGTTTCATAACCTCACCTGACATGATCATAACAGGATGTGCTGTAGATGTGCTGTTTCAGTGAAGTTGTCATTTTGCAGGTTTGCTGCAATGCTAAGTGCTACAGGTTTTGTAAACTGATAAGCCGTGAGGTATGCAAAACAATATTTAGCACGACGATCACACTAATTAAAAAAAACAGAAAATGACATATGATATAAAATAATATCTCGGAATTACATCCAGAAATTGTTTTATGGTTGGAAAGTTTTATAATTGTTCTTGTGAATCATTCAGTTATGTTCTTGTGAATTTGTCAGCTATGTTTTTATGAAGTATTCAGCAATTTTCTTTGTGAATTATTCAGTGATTTGGAGGACGTTGCAGATCACGACACGTCTCCAAAACGGGTCCGACACGAACAGAGCAGTGCGGAGCAGCAGGCCGGGCCGGAGTCCTACTCTGTGGAGTGTGTCTCCTCTCTCCAGAAGCTTTGTCTGAGTCGCGAGAAGTGCACCAACAAGTTCTGCCACTGCACAGCCTCAAAGAAGGGTCGCCCTGCATCCAGCTCTCCCAGACACAAGCAGAACCTGGCCCATGTAGCAGGCCAACAAAGGAACCTCATCCACGATGCCAGGTTCAAAGTCCATAACGCCCAGAGGGACAAACGCCAGGTCATTCGGGCAGCTCGCTTGCAGCTGAGGCAGAGTTTTGAACCAGCGAAGCAGCAGGAATGTTTGAAAAAACTGCCGAAAAAATACAGGGAAGACTATTGTGATTTATCTAAAGTGTTTGGCTCGGATGCATCTCAAAGTCTCGCCAATTTCTCTAGTCTTTCAGGTAGTGACGATGATGCGAACCGGGACAGTGGTGGGTTTGAGTTCGGCAGGTTCCGCGAAGCCTCGTCGACATGCGTGTCTGCTAGGTGCGTCTCCAAGTCTCAAAACCAGCAGCTTCCGCAGCAACACAAGTGCGAGTCTGTCAGGAATTCGGGACACGAAGGTTCTCGTGTGTCCTCGACCGAGGCCGAACTTCCTCACGATGGTCAGAGCGAGGCCACGGCTGTCCGGAGCTGTTCTCAGGAGGCGCGCCTCGACGATCTGAGCGTCAACGAACTCGCTGGTTACTTTGAAGATTTCGTACATATCCCAAAGAAAATGTCCACGATGGCTGAGATGATGTATACATGATTTGCAAACTTTTACTAAATTGGAGTGAATATTACGTGTTCTACTTTCAGGGTTCATTCATGAAACGTCCCTTTTGGATTTGTCATTTTCATATAAATCAATTTATAAAAATCACTAAAAAAAAAAAACAATTTGGGGAAATGTCGTCAGCCCCTCTCAAACTCAACATGAGAATGTAGGTCATATTTTAAATGGAATCTGATTTGGAGTATTTTAGATATAATCCTATTGACCATCCTGCAATTTGCTATATACTTAAGTGAATTAGTAAGAAGAATATTAATATTAGAAATGTCAATCTTATTTACCAAATACAAATATTGTACCAAATACATCAACTGATCATCTGTCATGCGAGTTTCACACCTATGTTACACTGGGCTACCACTTTCCAAGGATGAACAACAGCTATTGGCCATACCGTATGTGATACTTGGCAGGCAAAGCAAAATAATTTTATACAGCAGTTTTCAAGGTTTCAGACAACTGAATTAGAATGGGACAAGTGCATAGATTAGAATTATGTCAATATTTAAACCTGTTTTTGCTACAGCAACTGGAAAATTTCTCCTAATAAGTCAGGCCCCGAGATTAAGAAACTTTTGAGTACAATTTCATGCTCAACTCGGAGTTCTGTTCACAAATCCCCATATGAAATTTGAGCTTGAGCATGAAATTGTATTCAAAATGTTTTGTGATCTCAGGGACAGTATTTGCTGAATATAAGCAAATAGTGGGTATATGCTATAAATAAAGGAACCTTATTCAGACATTTAGCTTGCTAAATTAGATGTTGATGTGCTTATGATAATATTAAAAATTGTGTTTACATGTTACGGTTGTCATGAATATATAATAATTATATAATTATTATTCATTATAAATACAAGTCTTGATTTAATGATTATATGGAAAATTAATTTGCAATACTTGCATCAAATGTTTAGTCTATGTACATCGAGTTCTGTACAGCAATATAATTTATAGTTGATATTCATATTGTTTGTGGATGTTATGCAATTGTGTGGGTTATTTGTTATTTATTAAAGCATTGATATGAATACTAGTACATAAATTATGCTTCCTCATTGCATTAAGGACTACTAATTTTTTTAATATAACTTTTAATATAACGTTTTGGTAATTGTGGAGAAGACCAAATCTGCTTTAGTGGTTGTTTGATCATTTCCTTTATTTTTTTCACAGAATATTTAGCTGATTAATTCCATTTCCTATTACCCTTTGGATTAGAATATTGTGACTGTATTATCAATGATATCACATAATTTTATTTTTGATTAGTGTTTTTCAAGTCAAACAGCGTTTGCTTTTGAAATTTTGAAATTGCTCGTCAAAGTCTAGTCATAATAATACATGGCTTGGCTATAACCATTTACATGTATGTACATAGTCTGCAATATTACTAATTCTGACTATTTGCGCAGCGAACAAAACAATAATATATTTATCGACTTGTTTACAGAATAAACCATTAAATATGATTGATAAAGGAACAATATGTACTTAGTGAAACTTAAGTTTGTATTTAATTTCTTTATAAAAGGAAAGTCAAGTATTCATCACACATAAAATATTGTCCATAAATCTATTTTATTCGATTCATTATTATGCAGAAATACTGTTTGAGGAACTATAGTATGTGCCTTGAAATCTGATACTGTAAGGTTTAGCTAACAATTCCTTGTCAAAATACAGAATAATGCCATCATGGCAACTGTATATGCTGTAGTAGTCAAATGTTAAATTTGTTTCTAACCAAATGGTTTCAGAACACCAAAAACCACTGTTGCTTACCAAAATATTCCTAAAATTAACGATACACACTTCTGGGAAAAGAGCTGATTTATCAATACCGAGTAAAAGATTGTTTTGGAGAAAAGTTGATGGTGTAACTTCATCACTTTTGTATGTTTTCTTTAAATGAAGATTCTGTTTTCATCCCTTTAAAATATTGACTCAGGATAGTAATTTCTACAGTATCACACAGATACTTGCAAGTACTAGTGGAGTTTACTAGTACAGTGCTAATATACAATGGAGACTCAGTAGACATTGGATCTCTTTGTTGTTCCAGACAAAACAGCTTGTGCTTGTCTGACCTTGACCTGCTTGTCTGACCTCTGACCATGACCTTGTCTGACCTTGACCTGCTTATATAACCTGAAGAGTAATTCCTCTGGAACTTTGAAACTGTATTTTGTAAGTTAGAGAATACAGTAAAATTTCTTCATGTTTTAAAAGGGAAATCGGTTAATTGTATCAGTATTGATAATGAATATAAATTATATTGGCGGTATATAAATGTGTATAATAATAGTACAATAATTTAAGCAGTTTCCATACCCAATCTGACAACTTGTTTTATCATGATTTGTAAGTTAAAGAATACAGCCAAATTTCTTTTCATGCTTTTTAGTTCTCGAACCAGGCAATTCTATTTGTTTTATTGCTTATAACGTTGTGTATATTAATATACTTGGTGTCTCCCCTGACTTATTTATACTCTTGTGTTTATATACATGCACATCAGTAGTAAAGTGCATCTGTAAATAATTACTATGATGATAAATCCATCAATGAATGATTTTCCTGGCGTTGGTGTTTGCTCCAGACCATTCAGAACTGGAAAATACATCTAGAGGATGTCTCAAACTATTGGGGAAATGGTCCACAGCAGATTAAATTGTATCATAATTAGTGCATACGTTTACACAAATGCATGTATATGAGCCTACTTGTAGGCTACATCTCGAAGGAAATGATTCTTTGATAGATACTGACGAAAACATGACTGAGAGTTGTTGACATATGCTTGGCGTTTAACACGAAATGTGAAGGCTACAACAAAGACTGGTGGACTTGGAACACGTGGAATCCGTTTAGGCCTATATGACTGTATGTCTGGGTGGTGCGTCCAGTGAGTTAGCGCCATCAGAATCTGTTCCAGTACAAATAGGCCTATGGCATGTACTTTGTCCAGTGAATTTAGCATTTCACCCGGGACAAATTGCAACAGAAATGATTTTAGTGGCACACGCATTCGAATTATATGTAGTTTCACACAAAAAAAATGTAGGAGAATGTAGGTGGTTGAACTTAGTTAATTCTGATGCTAAAGTTAGTAACTTTTTACTGTTTTAAACTGGCCACCATACAACTAAGGAAGATAACTGGCATCGTCAAACAGCGTAAACAGTAGCTTGAAATTTACGTCTTTTGCAGTGTTGAATGTATTCTCAAAATTTAAACGCATACACAATATTTTCAAACTACTGCCATAATAAATACGTCTATAGAAAACCACCTATGTTGTGAATTACCCTACCGAATAAACAAAAGGTTTACACATGACTAGTCCATACACCACACGCATATCCAGAATACTAATTTTGTTGATTTTACATGTTTCTTAGTGTTTCAATAGCAATTACAAAATTAGAAGTCATATTTCATTATTAAATAACATATGTGCCCAGTTATATTTACGGATCACAAATATTTAGCATGGATTTTTATCCGTAAAGTATGAAGAATGCGCGGCATCCATTAACGATTTAAAAAAGAATGTACGGAGTCCCAAAAGGGACACCACATAATTATATAGTCGCCATATGGTTAACAACTTAATATTAGCTTGTATTCGTTTGATTTATGTTATATAATACACACCTGGTTACATGTAATAATTTAATATGAAATTAGGGTGAAACAGCATTCACTGATGCTCAGGGGCCATTAGTCGCTGATAAATACTAGTTTGAGCATTGTGGGTGTGCACCTCAAAAATATTAATTTGGACAAAATATGCGTAAGATATGTTCTATTACATTTATTTGTAATAAGAAATGGTCCTATATAGCTCTGTGTTGTTCTAAAAAGTATATTCAATCTCATAACACCAATATCGTGTTCATATCTTGATTAGTTGCCGAGGTATACTAGTTTGAACAGTGTGGGGGTAAATAAAATATTTTTTAAATGAAAAGTTTCAAATTAGTACTTAGTTCTATTCTACAAAGTGTACTCTACCTGTTAACATTAATATCATGTTCTATCAAGAAACAATTGTGTCAATATTTTGGAATATGTTTAGGCACCGAAACGATTCTGTAGGGTATACTGGCTTTAAGATACCATTTTTACGTATGTTCCTCATATTCCTTTGTTACTGCCGTCACCATACATTCGTACATTCCTACGTACTTAATTAAATGTTTTATCCTGATGTCAGCATTTTGCTGAAGAAACGTTTTACACACTTGAAATTATCATACTTGTAAACTTTCCTTAACTACATTTGAGCAATATACATTGATTTACTATTTAATTTGTATATGGAATGATAATAGTAATAGCATTTAATTGTTTCTTTGTGATGTAAATGTGTATCCCGACCATATTCTTGGAGTAGTATTTCATCATAACTACTCATTTATTAAAAGTTCGTAGTATGGCGGCCATTTTGGATTTTATATCTTTTAGCTTAGTTTATATACATATACTGATATAGTAGCACTATTCTTATTAAGCTATATTTCTGTCCAATAAAGCCAAAATGAAGTCTTTATAATGATCAATTCCAATATTATTGGTTCATTTATGACCACAAACTGTTGATACATATCCCCATATAAACCATAAAAAAATGTTTTCCCTAATCCGATTCTCCTACATTTTTTGGTTGTTGGTAGACCACGAATGTTTACTTTGTTCAATACCATTAAAACCATTTCTGTTGCAATTTTTTTGGTAGACCACGAATGTTTACTTTGTTCAATACCATTAAAACCATTTCTGTTGCAATTTGTCCCGGGTTCGGCCCCTTATGGGGCTAATTTGACTGGATTAACTGTACAAATTCACAAAATATGCGAGCCGTGACGTGAGTGAAATAATCTTGAAAGCGGTTAAAAACCCTCATTCGACAATAATGAATCATCTTTGCATACAAACACAGATCAGCACACGAAGTATCGTAATTAAAAACTTAGTAAAGAGCTGGTAAATGCTATACAATATATTGACAGGCCCGTGTTTTGCTCGAGGTTTTACTTTCAATATTCGTCGACATATTGGATGGATTCATGATTTAATTTTAAAATAATAAATATATAAGAAGTATAGAATGCCTTGATTGCCCGTATGTGTTTTTCATATGTTCGGGCATCCTGGTTCCCGGTCACGTGCAGCAACGCGGTAGCCCACGTGACCGGGAACCAGGATGATGTTCGGGTAACTCCATCAGTCGGCCATATTTGATTGGCAGAAATTGAAGAGTGCGTGGTCAAATACGAAAGTAAACATGGCGGAGGAAGAAATCGAGTGTGGTAAGAACATTTGGAACACGTGGACTGTGGTCTAAATATTTGAGATACCGAACGTTGTTTTCACTCTTTTTGTGTATATGCATATATAGATCATCTTAAACCATGTGGTGTTCCAATATACGTATTGATGCTACCATTTTAAGCTTGACATGGTACCATTACTAAAATCAAATAATGCCGACTTTGTCATGACTATAGTGACACGGCCATGTTTATAGCCGGGTAGTGCCATTGTTTAGCGTAGCAATGGCACTATCCGGTCATAAACATGGCTTAGATTGTCACATCACCATGTGCAGTAGGCCTGTTTATCAGTATATGGCCTGGTAGTGTCATTGCTACGCTAAACAATGACACTACCCGGCTATAAACATGTGGCCTACATAGTGCAGCTGATGTATATTTTTAATGGCTTCATCAGTTCATTTTCAATCAAATTAAGTTATGGAGTTATTTAATAACATTCATTATCAGTGATATCACTAGTTCGATATTATAATAAGCAAGTATACAATGTGAATGATCGTAGTACATGTACATCTCTTTTGTCTTCAACCCCCCCTCCATATAACCCCCCATCCCTCCCCACATTCTAGCAGCCCCCTCACACACACACACATACACACACACCAAACACATTGAGTCTAAACCATAATAAATGAGGGACAGTTTTTAAAAAATCGATTGGATTGACATATCCTATATTTCTTAAATTATTTTTCTAGATTTTGACGAGTCAACCAAGGCTGGCTATGTGCGAGTGAGACTGAGAATTCCAGGGATTAAACCGTCCACTGGATTTTGCAATAAGGGACGAAATGCAGAGAAAGGGAATGCTGACATAGAAGGACCTCTTTATGGAAATGACAATAAGTATGTTCATATTTTGTAACAGGACCATTGCAGCATATACAATATTGTATACATTTATTATGATGATTTACAACTGTGATCAATGATTTATCTTTTATAATATTGGTTGTTGCAGGCTCATTATAAAGTTACCAGTGGGCAGGCAGAAATCTGGACAGCTTTTTATAATTATATTAATTCATATTATTACCCATCATTACAGATCTATAACAGTTCTCATCCATGATAACGGAGGGCTGAACAACACCAACTATCGATACCACGTAGGAAAACTACCAGACAGAATAGTACCAGAGAGGACTAAATTAAAGGTTTTCACCCTTAGTCATCAATCTAATTAAAATCATATCTCGTTTCGTTCCTTAAACACTTGGGCATTCTTTGGCAAAACAATCTAAATATCTGAGTGTCAGTTTTGTATCTGACCTACCTACAGTCGCTATTACACCCATCTTTACCACAGGTGTCTTCATTTAAATAATTTAATGGTTTAAGTTTGTTCTGAGAAATCGGGCACATATGTCTTAATTTAAATGACTGTTCTGTTGTCATTGCAGGTAGAGAGGAACTGGGTGATAATGTTTCTGAAGAAGGCGAACAAGACCCAGTCGTGGGAGACTCAGTTTAGAAATGGAAGTCTGGAAACATTGTAGTCAATTCTGGATTTTTATCAGTTCATCTTTCTCTGTAACTATTGTAGCATATAACAGGGCATTTCAATTTCTTGTACAATATCCGTCCAGAGAATTCTGTAGCAGTCAATATTGTACATGTAAAATCTTTGGTAAATGGCAACTTCATATGGTTGGTAGACAAAAAATCTGCAATGCATTATTTCACAGTAACATTATAGTAGATTTATCTGGTTGATTTTGTCACAGGATTGTAACTATTAGTTTTAAACAATTTATTTTACCATATACACATTTCAAATCTCAATTTACACATTATTTGGCTGTCTTGTAAAGTTTATTAAATCTTTGAAATATATCATTTTTATATATCATGACATATTATTTTTTTTATAATAAATTACTCATAAATGATGTAATTGTATTAATGTGTTTATTCAACTTTGCTTGGTGTATCTACTTTATTCAGAATATTTTCATGCAATTTTCAATAGTCATCATTAAATCTGATCTATCTGTGATTGTAAAAATTAATTAAATTTATAAGAGTTGATCATGTGTATCTTGACTAGGGTATATATTGTTTATCATTGTCAAATGCTGTTGATGGACAGTATTATTGAGTGTTGTGATCAACGGCAAGTCTGACACAACTTCATCAACATTTGCAATTTGTGATCATTTTTTTATGTACACCTATTTTAGATCTGATTATCAATAAAACATTTTGTACAAATCAAATTTATTATTACTAATTACTAATTACTAATTACTGAAACATTGGATGCATGTAGTTGTAATGAGCACATTGTGCAAACGTAGATCAAGGAATAGTATAAACAAAACTTTTATAAGACATCCTTCATCTCACAACCTGCTTAAATGTTCCCTTGAAATAAGCTTAATTCCACTTTATCACATTCAGCCTGCATCACTATTATCTGATAAATAACTACTAGCATTAATGTAATCTGACTTTATAAATGTAAAAAGAATATTGTATAAATACAAAATAAAAAAGACACGGTTTATTCACAACCTTCTGTTCCCTTGAATTAAGCTTAATTCCATTTTATTACATTCAAACTTTCTGCATCCCTATATCTAATGAATAACTACTAGCATTCGATATATAATTTATAAATGTAAAAAGAATATTGTTGCAGTAATTTGTATAATATCTGATTAATATTTTCATCATAGTATTGGGTATATATTCATAAGTATCGTGTTGCAAGCATCCCATGTGTATTGTAATATATACATATATGTCATATCACTGAATAAATGTCATAAATGACATCATTTAAAGGTCACAGATTGTCAAGAACTAGTCCATCTCAAGGTCATTCCTCCAGCGGAAGTTCAGTTTGTTCCATTTTCTGTTGGATTCCAAACCTGCACCGACAGTTCCCTTCCGTCGTGAAAATCAGTGTTTTATCTTTATTAAACTTGAAGGACCTGTGTTTATCGAATATACTGGAAACCTTGATGTTCGCGGAATTGACGTGTTTCTCATTGTTCTTGGTCCACACTGTGACTATCACATTGCCTTCGATCTTGGTGTCCATCGTAAAATGTCCGTCGTATTCGTCCTCCTTGATTACAAGATCCACCCTGGTCCTCGACTTCTTTGGTATCTTCACCTGGCTGTTGACAGACCACGTCAAATCCTTCTCAACAGTCTCAGTCAAGCCTCTCATCTTTGACATCTCCGCGTTGAATCCGGCGTTGGCTTCTATCACGGGATTGGGTGGGGTGATCCTCACGTTCAAGGACATCCCTAACGTGTAGGCTTTAGAGAGGGACATGGAACACGTGGATTTGGTGTGTCTCTCCATCGTCAAAGTATGCACCTGCTCCGCGCTTGTGTTGTTGGCAAACATTGCCGTGAAGATAACGTGGGTGTTGGGGATCCCTCCTTTGCCCTTCGGTTCGTTGACTTCCGGTTCTTCTGCGTCTCCCTTTGCTACGTCGGCGTCGGCATCGGCGTCGGCATCGGCGTCAACATCGGCGGCTATCTTGGTGTATTTAGCGGGGTAATGAGTGAAGCGGACTCTGTCCCACCGGATCTCGATGGTGCTTCTGTCCGCCTCCTTCTTCTTCTTGTCCTCCAGCCATTGGTCGAAGTAGTAGTTCGTGACGATCTCTTCGAGGTCGACTATGTCGATGGACATCGTGGATGGCGTAGTTAGAACGTTCTTCAGAACTTCTTGTTTATATTCGTCTGGAAATAAATATAAAACTGTTAAATTTAATATTCTTTAGACAGTTTGGTATAGGGTCTTATAGTTAAAAACCTTCTTACTAGTATACATGCCTGAGTTTTCTCTCTCATCACCCTCTTTATATATTCTTGGGGAGCACAAACTTGGGAAATTCAATAGTTGGCTTGCTCTTTGAAGCGTGCAATTCAATCATAATTTATCTTGATTTGATCCTATCCTAAATATATATTTATATTATTAGTGATATGTTAGAAATTAATTGGAACGGTAAATCGTTGGTGACGTATACTGTGCTGAAGAACCTCGGGTAAGTGCAGGAATGTAACGCGAATGTAACAAACACGAGGTTGTATTTTATGAGCGGTTCATTTTCTAAAACTTTACAAAGTTGCACTTGAAAGACCACACATTCAGTTTTCAAGTAGTCGTAGGTGTAAACCATACCTTCACGGCAACAATTTCCTCACATAATCGAATGCTAGCTCGAGATTCCTCTAGCCTTCCCTGCTGATCATTAGATCCTTTATTATATGGTACGGTCAGGCTGGTCATACCATACACCAATTGAAAAAAAAGTAGTTATGGTAAACAGAGAGAGCTAGCGGAATCCCGAGCTACTCAAATGCATAAACGTATGCAGGATAAAGTTTCACAACATGTCGACACATTGCATTATCGGAGTTATCATAGGCCTAAGCCTACTAGTATACATATACATGTACATGTAGCTTTATGTTTAATGCGATAACGGTGATACTATTGGGACCGATGTCTATGTACCTAGACAGCTGCAGATGCATACATTAAATACCTGATATGTAATAGTACAGAAGTCCGAAATTGTTTGTGAGATCATATTGAGGCCATATTCATTTAACACGTGTAGGCCTATACTTCTCTAGCTTACGATGGTACGTTTAACGCCAAAGAAACCATCGTAATGTCACCGTGACCTCAGTGCACAGTAGCTACACAGATAACTATGACATGAACCCAGCGTGTTAGTTTATAGGATTCACTGTCGTTATATACTAGTATTTGAAATTACACTTATATATTACAGTTAATGGTCATTGTTTATCTAATGTAAATTAATATGAATATATAGCTATAGTCGTGTTCATTTAAATAGAGCCCGTGGGTTTTTTTATAAATTGATAAATGACACAGGTGAAAACGGACCCAAACCCCAGTAGATTCTGGTTATTTACGATCCCCAGCATGTGCAATGGCGCTTTTACTGTGTTTTTAACATTTCCACTACAGACATTTTATTGTCGCTGTTTTGATTCCTACGTCACAAACTCATTACCATATTACCCGTGTTAGTGTATAGGAATCACTCGTTATATACTAGTATTTGAAACTCCATTTGTATAGTACAGTTAATGGTTATTATTTATCTAATGTAAATTATTATGAATATATAACAATAGTCGTGTTCATTTAAATGGAGGCCCATGTGGGGTTTTTTCAATTGATAAATGACACAGGTGGCAGAGCCGATTTTGCTTTATGATTTCCTACAAACAGACAAAATCCCCAGTAGATGCTGGTTATGTACCACCCCCATTATGTGCAATGGTGCTTTAACAGTATTTTAAACATTTCCACTATATACATTTCATTGTCGCTGTTTTGATGTCTACGTCACGAAGTCATAACCATATTACCTGCGTAACAGGAGCTCTATTTAAATTAACAGGATTATAGTTTATTTGATATTTTCAAAAGAGCGAGAGAAGTATAGGCCTACTAATGTTATGATACCGATATTTATGAAATTGTACGATTAAATTTAAGCTTGGGAGATTAATAGTCGTTGACTTCCGATTGGAAAATACTTGTATTTAGCAAATACATAAAATTATAACATGTATATCATGAGAAAACAAATATTGTCTTTTCATTCATCTATTAATATGCAATCATGACATGAATGTTTATTTCAATCCATTTAAATTCAGAAGAATAAAAAACAAAACAAGTATGCATGCTAGTTAACTTGAGAATAATAATGATATGGTTACAGTATCAAAACCGATTGGTAAAGTACAAACAAATCTAATCTTATAAAGAACATTTAAACTATATTCCGTGACAGCATCCCCAGAGGCGGATAGTCTTAAAAAATGGCAATGAAATAGTGTATGTGTGACAGGTCATGCTAGACAAGTAATGATACATTCTCCCCGTGGGTCATATACAAGACATAAATTAGTCATATATATGTGTATGTGTACACTGCAATAAAGCCCGAGATTGATAAAGAGGGGATATATATATATATATATATATATATATATATATATAGAGAGAGAGAGAGAGAGAGAGAGACAGAGAGAGAGAGAGAGAGAGAGGGGAGAGAGAGAAGCAATAATAGGTATAATAACAGGTGTACAATGTCATATTATCTCCATTCTTAAAAAACAAACGGTGGCGTTGTTTTTCTTATATATATGGTATATGTATGTGTATAATAATAATAATAATAATAATATACATGTATATATATATATGTGTGTATGTTAAATAAAGTTAGATTGATGATACTCTCAGATGCATACGGTATATCAACATATGACGTTAATAGTATATATAATAGTACATGTATACGGCTTGTACATAAGAAAGATTACTTGAAAGGTAGCATAAATAAAACATTAATACTGATGGAATATTAGGATAGCACAGTCAATACATGCATACAATAATTGCAATTCTAAAAAACATATCTGGCAAAAAATCTATGACACATTATCCATCATTTGCTGTTTTAACATGCACTATTTGTTCCAATTACTGCATGCTCCTTTGTGAGACGAATAGTGTAGAAAAGTGTCTAATGTCACGGGTGATCCATAATGGTTCATAAATACTATACAGATTAGTATACTTGCAGAACATTCGTTTGTAGACGTCCGACAAAACGTTTCAAGCTTTAGAACATTCGTTTGTAGACGTCCGACAAAACGTTTCAAGCTTTATTTTCTATATATAACTCCAAGTATTATATTACTTTATTATAGTAAGCATATATACAATGTTTAACAGACCTATTTACGTAATTTCTAAATCAAAACGTTTAAAATTACCGCCAAACAGTACTCAAATTGCGCGCAATCCTTGCATGCGAGTGCTTTTCACATGTATATGGTTTCTACCATGCATATGGGAAGTGACCTATTTTAAAGTTGTCTGGGGGGCTACCATCCCACCCCTATATGACAAGTCTACGCTCGTCAATAGGGTGACGCATTTACATACCATCACGTTCCATATTCGATATTTCCAGTACAAAATATCGGATACTTTCCCATGAAATTAAAATGGTACGGAATTCGTTGCTTCAGAACAAGGAACTATACCAGCATTGGTCTCAAAGAGAACCTCACGTTTGTTTATGGCGTGATGCCAGACATGCCGATCAGAATTGATAATTATCCAGATGTGCTGGTTCTTTAAAATTACTCGTTAATTCCACATTAACATGATATATGAGCTTATCGACGACCAATTTTGGTTAGCATTCCACTCTAAAATGATATATTTACAGGGAAAATGCCTGATTTTCAATAAACATTAAAGATGGCCGTCGGATTCACCAGTGCAGACGGAGGAATGCATGCATGTAGAAACACGAGTTTTTTTGTTGAGATGGTAGGTTTCATATGACAATCTGGAAATGCGTAAAACTAAACCATACATTCATAAACTTAACGAGTATATCACATAGCATTCATCTTCTGAACACGTCCTATCATCAGATCATACATGAAACAAAGGGGCGTTGGTCGATCTGCAATATGACAGCAGATACAATATTTCTTGGATATACCAAATTTCAACGCATTCGTACAATTATTACCAAACCGATGACTTTACTAATATGCAAAATAACACATTTTAGAGCAACATCACTGAAAATAGGCGAGATGATGTGTTATAAATTGGTTTACGTACCTCAAAGCTGTGTGTTAACACACCCTGTCTTCAGAGCTTGTCTAGGCAGCGATTGGTCTTCCAGTGAAAAACGTCAGAGGCAGTTTGATATTCACGTCTAGTCACAACACTATCATGCAGGTGTATTGTAGCACTACCAGTGAACCCGCATGGTATTTATACGTGAATGAGACAAAGCGAAACGTTTTGATACTCCCTGCGATGATCGAACGAGCTATTGTAATTGGATAATACGTCTGCGATAGGATTAATCCGTATGCAAGCATAATACTCACGGGAACGTAATATTGGATCTAGCCCTAATTATTCTGTTCGTAATTAATAGTACTTTTAAAAGTCTCGTACCAGATGTAAAATGGTATCTGATTACATGTCATTAGTGTTGACGGTTTCGGGTTTTGTTTTCATTACGATTTAAATTAGTACATGCTCTAAATAATTGATTTAGTTAATTCACACGACATAAATTATGGCATGAGTACTGAATGCATGCACGGACTCCAAATGGAGGTTGAATGGAACTATAGTTTCATGCAGAGCCAGTGCCGAATGCCATGATTAGTGGATTTATATTAATTTATTGATTGGACCATCGGCGTAATTAGTTACTTTTAAATCTCACTTGACCATTTAACCCGTGAGACTGATTTCATTACCAATGAGAAATTGTTTGCATTGTCAAATAATTGATTTTCTTAAATAAATTAGACTTGGTAGGGCCCTTGTTAATTTATCACATATTTAAAAGAGAGAGAGAGAGAGAGAGAGAGAGAGAGAGAGAGAGAGAGAGAGAGAGAGAGAGAGAGAGAGAGAGAGA
>JAUTBT010033978.1:0-18342 GCA_032361225.1 Lepetodrilus schrolli | reverse complement strand
GATACTCTAGTAACTCCGAGCCTGAGCCTGTGGATGACCACCTCACTGCGCCTGCTCAGCCGGACTTTCGCTGTTGTAAATATAAAAAAGTTCAAATATTCATGTGAATAAACAAAACTACATGTATCTTCAGTATTTATTCAAGTGAATAAACAAAACTAAAAATATCATCAGTATTTATTGTGGGAAATTCAATGAATAGGCAAGTTTTCTAATATGAAACATGTCAAACCCATAACTTAATAATTGGCCACAGCAAATGGGTTTTAAACACTTGGATACTGAATGAGCCATGAAAGTTTATTTTCAACTACTAGTATCAAATATTCTATGGAAAATACACTAAAAATACTTAGTACACACATATAAGCTCTGCTCAAAACATTTATGAATGGGCTTAAACCCCGAGGTGTGGGTCAATAGGATGTTGATGAAGTCCACCAACTAGCACAATGTCAACACTGCATCACACTATTGCAACTTGAGAAGGACTCGAGCTATAAATTATAATGAGACAGTTCAACAGCAGGTCACTTCATACAACTGAAGCATCTTCTCTAGGCATGCTAGACTCGACCTCAGCTTGTCATAGCAGATCAAAGTCGAACATACATCTATAGAAGGTGATGACTATAGGTTGGTTATTTTTGTTCAGATATGAGGTACAGCAATTCCAATGATAAAAATGTCACTCATATTCAATACAGCTGTACAAATCACATACAAAAGAACATTCTGATGTTTCGGATCACCACATCTATGCCATCATATACTCAACCAAAAAAGAAAGTATGCATGTAATCAATAGTCATCTATTTCATAAACCAGAAGACATTCTTGGCAGAACATCTGAAATTGGATAACCACACTATTTAGGAGGAGGTGTGTGTGCAATAATATCACAAGTTGTGCACGTGTTTGCTGCCAATGGACCATTACTGGAAACAAAAATATCAACAATTGAAGAAGGCATAGAATGAAAGGCTCGCAGATGGTTCCTGACCGTCTGAGCGTGAATGTGGAACTGTTGGACAAGAATGGTGGCTGGTTGAAACCGGTTCCTGAGAGTGCTGGTTCGGATATACAGATCCTGCGCAGATGACGTAACTCGTGGACGGTTGCTCCGAGGGCGGTCATTGGTGGATCCAGCGGCCTGCAAACGATTGTTCAGTCTGTATAGTGACTGGTTACACAAGAATGTCTGGCCAAATCACCGACACTGCGCCCAGTATCAAGCATCCCAACAGCTCTCTGACATTCATTTTGTGATAGGCGTGGCATTATCAAATGGTATTTTATAGGCTTTATTTATTATTTTTTCGAGGGTGTGCACACGCGAGGATAACCTAGTGATATATTGAGTGTATGCATGCCGAACAACTTGAACTGGGCCACAGAGTAAAAATCATGTTTTCGGTCGTGGCACTCAGTCACGTGACATGCAGCAATCTGAAACAATATGCAGGTGCAACATGTGGTATAGTGTGGTATAGCGTGGCACGTACACACAGTGGTTTTCGATTATGGTGGTATGGCACACTAAAAAAATATTCAAAATTACAACATGCATACTTTCTTTTTTGGGGGGGTTGAGTATATATACACATGGTATACTCTACCACTACTACAATCTCTTTAACATCAGACATGAAACTGATGCTCAGATATTTGGACACTCGCTAGATTGATCGGAGCTAGTTCCACTTACTCTCATATACAGTTGTCCAGTTGATTGCATATCAGTGTAGCCAGTCATAGGCTTGTCTACAAAAGTCTTCAGGGTAAGATTACGTACTGTGAGGTTTTCAATGTTTGCATGTTTCCAAAAGAATGTCGAAATGTTTAATGAAGGAAACAAGAAGTGATTTAAATTAGATTGACACAGCTAAAGAATACACAATGGGATGTTATTTGTGGCATCTCCACACATGCTGAATTTGATTGGTTCTGTGAAAGTTGGGAGGAAAAGCAGGTGCCATTGTTACAAAGATCAACACATCACAATCAAAATGCTGTTCACAGATAAACATAAAAAAAAGGGAGGTAATGTCCCACAGTGTAATATATATCAGAGTAGGAGGGTATCCCATGGTTACACATAATGCACACAAACATTATAGTTCAATTCTAGCAGCGCTGCATGGCACCACACACTACGATCAGTGGGACTGCTATGGACAGAACCATTCCGAGAGCGAAACTGATGTAAATACATATGGCAGCCGAGGCAGCCAACTTCTTGGACTCGCTGAGCAGACCCAATTCTCTGTACCGCTGTGACTCCCATGCGTAGTGGTTCGCGTACGACCCAGTGATAATACAACACAGGAAGCTGCAGTAAGATATAGCAATCAGCTGTTTGATGCTCGTCCAAGGTCGTGGAACCAAATCCCGCGATCTAGTTTTTTTAACGAGAAATGGCAGGGTTATTGTCGCCTCCTTGTTGTGAGAAGAAGCCGTATTTTTGTAGCAGTCATCGATGACGAACGTTGCAACTTCAACCTTTTGGCGTTCTTGTTCTGGTCGGTTTTCAATGTATGAAGCAACCACCTCATCCTTTGTTAGAGGAGCAGTAGTAGGGGCGTAAGGTGAATCGGACATCTGAAAGTTAATTTGTGAATGTTCATATTATTGTTTCATATTATTTCAATTCAAAAATATATATTTATACTCAGACGAGATTGAGCACAATACGAGATTATATAGATCTAAAAGGAATCCTAGAAATAACAAATGGCCATGACTACCACTACCAGCTGACAACAAATGGATAGTGGAGCAAATACATAGTGTCAGTTTCAAGTTACTGGGTATTAAGTATTTTTAATTGTATACATGTATGTATTACTCATGTGATATGTAATAGATATTTGCAAAAGTCCTTAATTTTGTCCATCAAATACCCCACTAAACTATCAAAATAAATTGTAATAAATTTGGTCAATCACCATTTTGAAATGTGCTTTGCATACATTATTCTGCAACGGTGATGTACAGAACTCTGATTCAGTCTGAATAATAATAATAATGAGCATAGATAAAGTGTGTACGAGTCCTTTTTATCATCAGATACTTCCAGAAAGTAGGCTTTAACTTGGCAATCCAATATATCATGCACATCATGCATAGAAAAATGGATAAAAACACAAAATGATGTGTTAAACATGTTAAAAGAATAGATCTAACTATTGGTAATCACAAGAGTGAATAAAAAGAGTCAATGTCACTGACAGTGAACTGGTCAGCTGTAGCAGACCAATGGGTATTTATTTGGCTACATATTTTGCCCTGTTTATGGGCCAAGCTACATACTAGGATACTATGACAGTTTGCTATGTAACAAATACTGTGTAGTGTCCCCATTTCGGGGTATCCCAGCTTTTGTACTACTTAATAAAACACTAATTCCCCTTCCAAAACTCAAAATTTCCCGCCATCTTTCAGATATATTTGACAATTCCCCCGTAATCTCGCGCAGAACTGGTATAATTGTCATCAGCAAACATATGTATGCAATCGAACAAAGTCAAACATTGGTAAATGTAGCTGTGAGCTTAATGCACTTTTTAACGTGATGCAAATAAAAATTGCACGCTCTAAAAAATAAGACAGTTACATCGTTTGCTCATGGGCATGTTTGGCATCATAAATCACATGATCTCAATGGAATGTCTCTTGTCGATTGCAAAATATACAGGATCCCGTTTGGGCCATTTCTTTATTGATTGTGTCAATTTTGCAAACAAAATTTCATAGTCATCATAAAATGTCTCATTAAAATGACAAGTGTAGTATTTATAAGACAAAATTTCATTTTCATGATTTCTGTAATTTTGTAATTTCCGTCATTTTACAGATTGCATCTCGTATTTATGTTAATATTTCTATTTAAGGGAAATTGACATTGTGCGAGTTATTTTGTGGTTTATTTGTGCTTCCGAATATTGCCAAACAGTTCGAAGTTCGAATTTCTTCCAATTTGATCTCCATAAATAGACATTTACACCGTTTACCACGGAAAGGGGTATACGTCAGTGTAATGACTACCGGTGACGACTTCGCTTGGGGCGGTGTATCGTTAAATTTAAGCAATGAAATAGCAGTGTTTTGTGATAAAACAACGAGGAAGTGAGTGTTCTTTACGTTTAAGATCATAAGTTCGATATAATCGTCAACAGATCACGCGCAGCTCGCTTCAAACCATAATACCACGAAAACCGGTCACGCGATGGTACGAACATAGCAAACCGCATACGACTATCACTATGTCGATTATCAGTATGACTGTGACAGTGTGAGATTACCTTTCCCAAACTATTGATAATTTATGTAAAACATATAGATAGGCGATGTATCTACACAGAATATGTAGACAGCTGCTGTTAGATCTAGCTGTGACAGTGGTGGTTAATGAGTAAAAAAACAAAGATCGAAGGGAGATAATCATCACAGTTTACTATGTCTGAGATACCACTATTCACATTGTTAAAAAAATTCTAAATAATATTAATAGTTAATTAAAAATATGAAAACAAATCTATCCAAACTTTAAGACACTGTATTGCCAATGCAAAGGAGGTCTTTCCCAACAGTGCTCTGTTCTAAATATAGACGATAGGGGATCATCTCGAGTCCAAGGCAGTCCAGCATAGGCCTGTGTCGCGTCTGTTTTATGGAACCGTTTAGGCCCTGTGTACTGCCCTATCATAGATAAAACCCAAACTTGGAGTGGTAAGATGTCGTTTCTTTCATCATGCACGTGTCATCAAGAGATCAATGACAACAGCTCACATCATATCATTTCTGTCAATATTATTCTCTGTCACGGATCAACATCCACTTGTCGATAGATTAACCAGAGAGACATTGTAATGCATCATGAGCTCAATTGTTCTTCTTACATGGTAATTTAACCAGCTGGTAGAAAGAAAAAAAACCACTACTAATGTGAATGCTTATCTTGGTTTCTGTGAGGGGGATCCGTGTACACAGAAACCTGTGACATCACAATATTCCGGCCCGGCCACCCTTTTGTGGGGGTAGGTTTCTTTGGGTAGGAAAAATATATATTTCTCGATGACTAAAAAATCTGAAAGCAATCTCACATGTCAGGGACATACAGAATATGCAATAACCGTGATAGTCACCATTTCTCCTTTTGCAAGTATGATGTTGCCTCTTTAAATAATAAGAACCATATTATCTATTTGGTTGATTTAATTGGAAGGGCAACAACCGTTTCCCTGGTAACCATGTTAACTGTGTTCATATACTGGAATCCAAGTATTCATTCATCATTCATTCAACAATCAGATGCAAGTGTTCATTCATTCATCATTCATTCCACAATCAGATGCAAGTGTTCATTCAGTCATCATTCCACAATCAGATGCAAGTGTTCATTCATTCATCATTCCACATTCAAATGCAAGTGTTCATTCATTCATCATTCCACAATCAGATGCAAGTGCATCACAAAATAAATGTATGTAAAGCACAACAAGGAAACAATCCAGTTAAAGAATATTTATTTTAGTTTCCACAAATATTAAAATGATAGTAACTCCTCCCAGTACGAATACAATATATATCATATTTACATAAACAGTCTTCTAAGACAACATACAAATACAATTCTGCATAATAAAAAATCTGAGCAATGGACTAACATTAGGCAATATGGCATAGACTACAGTATATCAAAGTTACATATATCAATACTGGACCTCAAAAGTTTAGCTTGAAACTACAGAAATCAGCAGCTATTGAATATTGGACAGGATCCAATATTGCTGTTTCCTATGTAATATATAGTTACTGATACGATCTAGCTGCAGCCATCATCAAAGCTAAGACTATCAACATCCACTGTTTTACCTCATCATGTTTCCAAATGCAACCATAGTATATATCTATAGTTGGTATTTGAGAATGGATTTATACGCAGATCTATACTAGGGCTGATATTGATACAGAATTACCTTGGAATGCATTGGCACACGTATTGGTACTAATGCTAAAATAGTAATAGAGATTACAAACTGTATAGGAACTGGAAGCGAGGTATGAGATTGTCCACATTCAAATGACAATATATCTACCAACCGTGGGAATCAACATATAAAACTGATGTGCATTGTTTCCATAAAAATTGGAACTAGAATTAGTTACCAAAGCATAAAATATACATGTGCTATAACAAACTAATATAATTGAGGATTGCCCATGCAATCGCACGATAATGAAATGTTCAGAGCAAAGTAACTGACAATTTAAAATATGTATGAATTTAAACATACAGAATTACACGAAAACCATATATACATTTGGAAATTAGTTCTATCCAGTTTGACAAAGTGCTGCTCACAATCTTGTGAAAATTGTCCACTTGACAAATGCCTCCTTTGAAAATTTCTTTGTTTCAGAATGAATGAATTAGTGCTTTACGTCGCAGCGGGAATATTTCACGTATACACAATGTGACTTTTTTTCATAAGAGAAATAATTAATGAAGAACATATCTATGGCACCATGCATAGAATTATCTACATGTAATGGTCGATCTATACCTTGTACTGATAACCATGGCTTTGTATAGAAACACTAGACAATTGGCCATAGTGCCAGTGATTTATTGTTTAACATTGCAGCCAGAATGTTTCACTCATATGCTACAACAATTAGCGATGGAAACATAATTCATTACGTCATTTATTTGTTTATGTCACATTGAGAATAGAAATGTATTGGATGCAATGCACATAAGAGATACACAGCTGTCTGCGTACAGATGAATTTAGGTGGTGCTTAATTAATTTCCAGATGTATAAAGAAAATATTTGCTTCAAACATTGATTGTCAACAGGTATGCCAACTCCAGTCACAGCATATAGATATATAGATATCATACACAATGTACATGTGATGTAGTTGAGAAATATACACACTGGACAACTGATGGTGTGTACATTGAACTATACACTGGAAATGGTCAATGAATCATAAAATCGTATACTACATACTAATCTGCAATGTACCAAGAACAATAAGAGTATATAGGTTATACTGTTATAACTGTCATCTAAATAATGATTATCACAATGACAGAACAATCAAATAACTAACATCTTGCTAAAGGAAATTGCATGATAAAATATTTTTAAATGATCGCATAGAATTTCTTGAATTGAAAAGGTAACAACACATTTCACCAAAAGCAGAAAATACTTTATTATAAAATTTAAAAAATCTATTTTTAGATCTGTCCATATTTAAACTGAAATTCTGAGATGCATAAAATGGAATTGAACACTGAACAACAAAAGTGTACAGATTAAAAAAATATGCTAAATGCACTAGATACACATAATTACTAGTAAATAAATAATAAACATTATATGAACAATACAGTATTTCACATTAGTGATAACAATAGAAACAAAAATCAATACAGCACATTATCTGTGTCTACATGTTGTGACAAGAAAAGTTATGTCCCTTGACATAATTTGGAATGGTATCTACTTTAAAATGAATGATATTGGTGAATCTGGAAATGTCTAAGATGGACTTAATATCATTTAGGTCAACCTTGCCTAAAATGTTAAGTATTGTCACAACAGTAATGCAAAGAAAAACAAAATACTCTGCTTGAAAACTACAGGATAAGTCTAAAATAAACCACTCGATGACATATATTTTCCTATGGAGGGAATTTAACATGGAAGATGAATGTCTGAATCTGTGTCTGAAATCAGAAAACCAGTGTTTAGTCAATGTATTTTTTCAGTTACACGAGTATGCCTAGTAGACAAAGATACAACAATATACACATGATTAAAGCATACTATTAAAGAAAGTAATAATGAAATTGAAGCCATGAATGCACAAATTATTTTAAGAAATTATGAACAATGCACCAAAGTGTATTTAATAGCAATGAACAGGTTACTCTCACTGTTTGCATGTATAGTATTGTAACAAAGACATTTTCTTATAAGCTGACTATTTAACTAGTATTGCACCGCCACAACCAATCATTGAACAGCATATGGGGGAAAACACTACAGCAAAAACATTTAAAACAATAATGGGTTAAAAATAAAGAATGAAAATCAATTCAGAAATATTGAAATAGCAACCAACGTTAGAAAGTCGAAATGACAATAGAACTTTAAAGGGCCAAAATCACATTTCTACAAACTACATAAATGTTAATTCATGTTAAAATGTTTCTTAAAATAATATAATTGTACTGCAAAATGAGGGTGACAGAACCTACACACAAAAAACATTATACTGGTCCTTTAACCCTGCCCCTGCTAGGCACGGCTCTTTAGTGCATACTAGTATATGGTTGCCTACAACACAGAGTTAAATAATATCCACAAGCTTATATTGGTCATAATGGTAGGCATTTGTATTTGTGTAAGTTCACATACAGTGTATACAAAACATTGAAATATGTATGTTCCAGTGTTCACTTGGCAGTCAACAAAGAAACCACCATGTTCAATAGCATCATATTGTTCAACACATCTGTAGTTCAAGCTAATATTGCATATGACTAGAACTCAGAACAACATTGCTGGCATAAGTCTGATGATGAAAAAAGACCTCAGTATGAGACAACTAACATCAAAATACAATGTGCTTCAATACACTTCACCTAAGGCTAATATATATAAAATATATACGTACTGAATTGTATATTTTCAAAACTGATTATCATGTGGTTTGACAGCAACTACTAGTATATGTGTTATGTTTATTAAATTAAATTAACTATTGTTAAACAAAAGTAACAATAGCATACACATTTACTGATGTGGTGGAATGTTAAAAATGCATAAATAAGCATTAGTTAACAGGAAAAGTTAGAAAATGATTAACCCTTTCCATGCTGGAGGCAACCAGAGATGCCCTAAAGAGCAGTGCCTGAGTCTAATCCAGCAGGCAGAGGGTTAAAGAAGAGTTGGGTTGTGTAACCATGGTAACTGCAGTCTTAAATATGAGATGACATCAAACAATGACACACACCCGTTAGATAAATTAAATGATAGCATAGTCACACTCAACAAAATTAATAAATGGCTGGTAGCATTTTTATTAAGCATTATATTATTTTATCAATGAACAGATGAATAATATCCAAACGTCTAAGTTGCAGATGAATAATAATTGGAAGAAGAATGGAACCATATTTTTCAAGCCAACTTCCAAAAGTTGGTAGAAGCTTCCACACAAAAATATCTACTGGCCCTTCATTTATTTTTGCTGATAATACAAGATATTTCATATATACTACAAGTACATGTACTGTATATAAATATGGATGCATATACATATATACTACATGTACATGTACTGTATATAAATATGGATGCATATACATATATATACAAGTACATGTACTGTATATAAATATGGATGCATATACATATATACTACAAGTACATGTACTGTATATAAATATGGATGCATATACAAATATTGCTATATTTTCAATTGAATGTTGACTGAATAGGTTCTGATATATGAATGGACAGAATCTGTGTCATCACCAGAATTGCAGATATGATGGAAATACTTGTGAAATAATCTGATAAATTGGCAAAAATATTACCCTAGTATTGCTCAGGGAAACAGTAACTAACAAAACAGTCATAGCTTTTCTTACCACCACCAAAGAGGGGATCTTAACTGTTAAAAATCAGACAATGAAAATTCATGACAACCATTATTTGAGATTGTTTAACTCTTCCTTCAGCATGCTCAGTTAGTTAATGGTATTTATCAGTTACTTCACAGTAAAACCCTTATGAAGATCTTATTTTTCTTCTTAAATGACTTAAGCATGGATCCATTGACTACATTAATACATATAAAAATAAAATAAAATAAAACTATCTGTTTGAACACATGATGATGATGATGCCCTGGCAGTTTTAAAATGTCACACAAATTTAAAATTCAATAGATAACAACCAATGATAAAACTGGAAAACTTTAGAAAAGTTTGTTGAAAACAAATAAGACAAGAACAAAGATTCTGAATTTCTCTGATTAAATACTAATATTAAATATCAGTAATCTCAAGATATGCTGTTAACAGCCAAGTTAACTGAGAGCCACCGTAACAGTGACAGAAACAAGGTCATAACAAATTCATTTGCCATAACCTGGGTGAAAAAAGTGACAAATGCACAACAGATTAATTGGGATACTTCAGATAACAAAACTAAATTAAAGATCACATAAAAAGAAAATATATACTATTTGAAAAATAAATTAATTTCTTGTAAATTTATTTGTATGATTTTTACAAATATGTATCTTAACAGCGTCAATGAAGCTAAGAAATAGCTAGAGTATTTACAATAATGTATCAGTTATACTGTAAAACCATCATGTTAATATTAACCTAAACATCGAATCAATACTAACAATCTCAATTGATGACTGAAGTTCATGAAGATACATAACTTTTTTCACAATTCATAAATTGAACGACTTATTACGAATACCCATGGATAACGAGTATATCATAAAAACTCGCAAGGACCATAAAATCTTGCAATGGCCATCAAATCTGGATTCCTGGACTAGTTGCAAGCTGCTGCTACAGGAATGATAATGAGGAAAACCACAGCACCAATAGCAACACTGACATAGACAAACATGATTGCACGCTTAATGTCTTTCTGGGCCATGCCTAGGAGTCCCTTAGACTGGTGCATGCGAGCCCGTTGTGCATATCTGACAGCCAAAAACCCTGTAATAATAAACAACACACAGCTGACGAACGAGGCGATCAGGACTTGCTTGAAACTTTGCCACGGTCTCGGGAGAAGGTCCGAGGACGCAACATGGCGCAGGTTGGGGTCAGATTCTGTAGTGTCTTTGTACGGGTTCTCCAGGTTGTCTTGAAAGATGGGTTCCGTGGTGTAGGATGAGTGTCCATTTTTGTCGCCCGCTGTGTGGCGGCCATGTTGGATCAGGGACACAGACACATGATCATTTTCTGCTGGGTCGTGTGGATGGGTATCGTTGATTGCATCCGAATCGAATCCATCTTTGTGCAAGGGCTGTCGCTCGTGATTGTTTGTATCATCTCTTCGAGACATCTTAAACATCAAATTGTCCAATAAACACGAGTGGTAGTGTACTCTGAAAAACATGAAATACATTAAATATTACTTTTACTATCATAATCTATATCTAGACAGTCAATAATGTTTAAAGGTACTCATATCATCTATTTGTAGAACACCAACAGAAGAATACATTTGGCCAGTACTTTATACATGGTATACTAGTCTCTATCTCAGATCTTAAATCGACAAATTTGTTGCCTCAAAATTCACCTGTGGTGTGCAAGAGCTTTAATGTTAATGATGGTCAAATCTGTAATTTACAGAGAGTCCCATAAATGACCCTCAGAGCCTCTTTCGAACACTGTAGTAATATATACAAGAATTCTGTCAGTTAGCAGTAATCACACTGGCAATTTCAAATCTATTTCATCCCAGACCCTTCACTTAACACAAAGGATGTAGTGCAACCAATCAGTACCATAAATCTTTGAATAGAACTCACCCTGCCTTGAATAAAAGCCTGCCCTAACTAAATCATGTAAATAGAGGACACATTGAAGGTATTGCACACAATGCATATTAATAAATTTGTCCCCGCAACAGTTTAATTTTATGATGTCAATTTGATCAATGCTTGTGTATGGTGGTGCGAACAAGTCAGTATAAAGTGCTTTCACAATTCACAAATTTATACATTTTAACATAGTTAGTAAAATGTTAAAAACTGAAGTATGTAACGCCTGCTCCAAAATATTGTTTGAAATAGACGCCTGCTTTAAATAGAATGAGATGGACTAGAGGTGCCTTTCCTCCCGTTGTGACAGCCTCTTGATATCTTCATTGAAGTTACATAGCAAAGCATTATCACTACCCAGGTAAGGTTAATGGTCGGGTAGTATACCCAGCCATATATATTATAGTTAACATGAAAATTCACAGGTGTCCTGGGTTACCCACTGGGTACATCAAAAGGTTGAAAAGCAAAACATGTTTCACAATTGTTTTATTTAGGCAAAAAAAAATAAAAAATAGGTGTGTTTCTTGTATTACACATTGATTTTCAAAATAAGGCAGGTACTAGGTAAAACATTTTATGTTGAAAAAATATGGTATGCAATTTATTGTAACATTATATTTTTCAATAAACATTGTACGCATTTGAAAATGATAAAATGTGATTTTCATAATCATTGCTTAAAATAAGTCCATCTTTGAAAAATGTCTCCTCACAAACCATAAGAATGGTTTGGTTTTATTTCAGTAGACCATGGTAGAATGGGAACTACCAATATATTTAATTGTGGATAAGTAAAGTAAAGTACCATGGTCGAGGGTCAGCATCATAAAAATGTTTTATTTTATTTTTATAATTCTTGAAAATATGTATATGGTGGCATGCTAATATTAGGGTCATTCGGATTATCAGAAACACAGTTATTATTCTGATACGCCTTACAATAAATACAGTGTTCGAATGTATGGGTATTAAGGTATCTGTGTGACCCCCTGAAAATTACAGATTTGACCACCATTAACATTAGGCCTATGGAGAAGGACCCCCTTATTATTTTCTTAATTTCTAACAATGAAATATGTACAAATATTTAAGAAATAAATGTACGTTATAATTTGTTTAAAATCATTAGATCCAATCACATGTATAAGAAATTCTTGACTAAACTCATAAAAATAGAATACAGTACAAATCCTAATATTGATCTAAAATAGAACTTTTTAACAGGAAATATTTCATAATATTTCGATACCAATGATAACCATGAACTAATCATATTCTGCTCATGTTAATATAACTTCTACATTTAGATTTATATTGTTGTTTTTAAATGGCAGCTCACATTAATAAATATCCATGATTATTTGTTCAGCATTTGAGAATTTGAAGCCAGTTAATTCAGGTTCGCATTTTTCAGCGGATTGAGGGACTAACAAAGCGTGTCTCGCAAATATTTAGAAGATGGAGATATTAAAACATAAAGGTATACCTGCGACACAAAGTTCAAATACTACCAACACCTCATATAAACAGCATTTGGAAAAACTCTTTTGTAAACATTGGGCTGTACGTTTTACTAGGCAAACCGGAAGTTATGTTATTTTACAGGGTTATCTTCCCCTACATGCAATATTTCACCGATAGAGCATACTTATGTATACGGCGCAGTATGTGTGCGTGTGTGTGTGTGTGTGCGTGCATGTATGCGTGAATAAGGCTGTGCCTAGTGCGATGTATATATATATATATACGTACATTATCTAGACATATGATCATATTTTAAAGAATAATAAATACAAAAATATAGATTAATATCATGCAGGGTATAGCCTACACAACTAAAATTCTGAATCGAGGCCAATTTAGGGATAGTGTTACTAATTTAGGGATAGTGTTACTAATTTGGACAATGCATGTGCTAAGATTGGGCACATAGAAACAATGAATATAAAAGTACATAGGTTCATCTATATTGTTTTCTGGAAAATTAGTTGAATATTTCTTTAATTATCTTTTGTTCAAAACAATAATAATTCCTTTAAGAAAATGACACACGAGCCCCAATGGGATCTTATCTGCACATTAAATTATGAATAAAAGGAGATGACGTAGCAATAAACAAGCAAGAAATGTTCTCCAAAACTTCGAGATTCTTTTCAATGACAAAAAAAACCAGACAAATAGCGGATACGTTTGATCTCAATGCCCAATACTGGAACGTTGCCCTGGCCAATTTATAACATTTGATACCTTTACAAAATACTATACATGTATATGCAAAGGTTAGCTCGATGCACTATAAAATGTTGTTGAACTTGTAGGCCTCCATCGATCAAAAAACACTTATTAAAACTTGTTTCATATCATCATGATCATATGAGTTATCAACATGAGACATGTATTAATATTAAATGATAAGAACCACAAATTGGTATCAGTAATACGGGATACAAGGGCAATTAGTAGCACCCCAAGCACATTTGTAGTGGCAAATGTATATTTCCTAACACCCACTGAAAACAAGGGTAATGAAACCAGAACTACGTCACTACCTATTTTGCAAATGGTGATATGGCCAAACGCGATTTTTATTGGTGGCAAGTTTGAACAAAATCAAGATGACTGTTTCAATCAAATGAGCCAATGTTGATAATATGACTTAATGATTCTATTTTGCCTGAACCCCCCCCCCCCCCCCAACAACAACCCACCAACCCACCCGAGCAATATACTATTATCTTATCTCAACTTGCAGCTTACAAGCAAGTCCTACTTATTTTGATACTTTAGTTTAAGACACATCACAATTAATTATAGTTCACTATTTTCCCCTATTATTATATCTTACGTAAATATATGTGTATATATAGACAAAGGTATATATAAAAGCCCAAGCAAAGAGTTGGAACGGGGTAATTTCTGCAAACATCTGATTCGTACACACACTGTACGTATATACAGCGGTCCCATAGTCATGTACTTCACAAGCGTATGGAAACGGTGTGTTATTATATTCAGAGTATGTTTACTCACCATGTATCTCATGTAATAATGTAAGTAAGAAACTACTTTTTCAACATTTTCCATTTGTTAAAAAAACCGCAATACCTAAGAGTGTATTTGTATTTTATCTTGATCCAATGTATATTATTACTACCCTCTGTTTCATGTTGCATGAGATCATATTATGTTCTGTTTTGTTTTCAATATCTGTGTTGTGCAATTAACATAAATGGAAACTCCATACTTTCAGCAGATTGGGTTTTATAATCCTTTTTAGTTAAAGGTAACCCGGAGATTGAGTACTACTCTCCGACGTCGATGACAGAATGTTCCTGGTGTAGTGTTTACAAGCCAGCTAAGTCTTACGCAATCTTGTAAAAACATCGCTGGTAAGGCTAAAAGAGCATTGTTTGAAATATAAAAATATGGTGTACCAGCATGGTCAGTTCCCTTTCCCTTTCCCTCAGAAATATGGGGATATCCGAGGTTTGAATGTTTAGAAAGAGTTAAACTTATTGCATGTAAACGCTTTCTCGGTATCAGTAAACATACACCCAATGCTATGGTTTTAGGGGATTGTGATAGCTATTTAGTTTATTATAATTCACTTATAAGAAGTATTAAGTTTTGGACTAAGCTTATACATATGTCACCTGAACGATACCCACGTAAGGCATATGAAATATTGTACTCTTTGGATAGTGCCCAACGTAATATATGGGCTACATCAATCAAGAATGTTTTGTTCAGTTTTGGATTTGGTTATGCTTGGATTGTTCAAGATAATGGGCAATGTATATACGCTAGAATTTAAGCAAAGGATGTATTATGTCAAGAATGGTTAAACTCTTTGCAAACCAGTAGTAGATATGATTTATACAAATCCTTTAATTTTAGTTTAGAGCCTTAATTGTATGTCACTGATAATTTATTTGCATCATATAGAAGGGAACTGGCTAAAGTTAGAACCGGTATGGCCCATCTAGCAGTAGAACAAGGACGTTATTCTGGTGTCATTAGAAGTGAACGCATATGCGTCTTATGTAATCTCCATCTTGTAGAGGATGAGTTTCATTGTATCTTGATCTGTCCATCGTATACAGGACGTAGAAAACAATGCATTCCTAACAGGTATGTAACTCGGTGCTCTCTACACGTTTGCTATACTTATGTCAACTCAAAACAAATATGTGTTGTCTAATTATTTATGTCTAATTAAGTATTTATTCACAAAGCCTTACAATTAATGGAAACCAATGGTAATAATTAACTATATACTATGTTATATTATATGTACCCTACTTGCCACCTGTAATTGTAATATGTATGTATGTATGCATGTATATCTGTACATGGGCCAGTGGCCTACATTACAGGAATAAAGAATTGGATTGAATTGAATTCTTGCGATGAATTGTATTCACTACTTTCTAACCCTAACCCTAATCATTAAAGGTTTAAATGATTAAAAACAACGATTGAATTGGGATTAAAGCCACTTTCAAGATTATTTCACTCACATCATGGCTGGGCATGTTTTGGGACTACTGGAATATCCTGCCGGTTAGAACATGGAAACCTCACGCACACATAATACGGACTCCCGAGTTGACAACTCTTATTCTCTGAGGGAGGCTTCATATGTAAACATGTTGTACATTGCACTACTGTACACGGCTGTAAGCTAAACAGAAATAAGAATTTGTGGATTGTTTTGGACTTTCAGACTACTGGACATGCATTTATCACCCAATACTGTCGTTTCGCAGTAGATATCGCTTTGAAATAACAAGCGATATCGTTTGACCCAATTCTTTGTTTATTTGATTGTTCTACCATTGTGATGTCATGCTGTAGATATCGTTGACCAAAGTATTTGATTGTTCAACCAATGTGATGTCATCACTATAATTGTGATGTCGTAGCTAGCAACACTGGTCGATGAAAGTATATTAAATCCTTGGCAAAGCCTCGGATTTAATAACTTTCACGACTCGTATTGATATATTTGATATTCCAAGACACTTGGGCGAGATTCTCTTTATACATTACTTTACTTTCAAGCCAGATTCTGCTGGACAACATCCACGGTTAGTCTGGCAGTGACTCATGTCTCATATCCAATACATGCCCAGGTCCAACCCATATTCATTTCCAACATATCTACTCAGGTCCAATTGAACACATACTCGGGCCCAAAACATAGTTATGTCCAACATACTCAGGACAAACACATACTTAGACCCACAACATACTCATATCCAACACATACTCAGGTCCACACCATACTCAGGAACAACACATACTCATATCCAACACATACTCCGGGTTCAACACACACTAATGACAGTGTAAATACACCAACATCAACAAGCCAATGTCCAAGAAATATACAAAAATAACTCTTTTAACATATAAATAAAAATGTTTATTCTTACATTCATTTTCAAACCAGTTCCTGTCTCAATGTACACATCATGTTAGCATATAGATAGCATGGTACATACTGTCATACCGTATCATATCAAATTCCGGATACAAAAAGCAATGACACAGACAAAGGTGCTGATCAACTATCGTTCTGTCTTTAAAAAAAAATCAATAAAACTTTTCAATTTAATTGAAAACTTAATGTGACAATGAAGCAGACAGAATCATGGAAAACTAATTTCCATCAGTATTATTGGGCATATAGCTATTGAAACATTAAAACCTGGAAAACATTGATGCTATGACTAAGTCATCACAATATAAGGATCAAAACTAATCTCACATTTGTAAAATACATTTAGTAGTGGGATGTCAAGTATTTCAGGAAATCATTACTTTGGGAAAGTTGGTGCAAGGAGGAAAAGAAGTATGTGAGTGGTACAACAATAAAACATACATGTAACCCTCTCCCAGCTGGATTAGGCTCAGCCACTGCTCTTTAGGGCATCTCCAGTTGTCTCCATGGTAGACAGCTGGACTGGTACTTTACCTACAGTGAGTGAATTCTTGTTTTATATCACAGCACAAATCTTTCACCCATACATGACGAATCTAGAGACACCGCCTGGAACAGTATAGCTGTCAAAGTGTACATTCAGCAAGTCCATATTCACAGCAGAGAGGAAGAGAAAAATAGACTATACAGTATCCACAAATATCCAATAACAGTTTAACGTAAGCATGGTAATACTACATGCACCATGTTCCCTCATTATGAACACAACACGAAATGTACAAATACAGTATTTACATTGACAAACACATTGGTAATATTGATAAATTTATTTATTTTTATTTATTACAAATACCTGATTGATGAACATACATAAAGACTGTCCTAGTGATGAACTCATAAAACAATTAACTGTGATAGTACGATATTTATCATGATCATGTTGATTTCTTATTCTTCTAAAAAAAATAAGTGTCAACCAAAATATAAACAGAAACAGTGCACCACGTTGACCTTGCTACGTTTTTATAGTACACAGCTACATAGGTGCTACTGTTTATAACAGTCCGAAAATGCATCTACTAAAACTATAAAATTAATTAACATCTCCAATATGCTATTGGCAAGTTAAAGATATATATATATATGTATATATAGATTATTAACCTCGTGTCTTTAGATATCGTCTAAACTTAGGGATAATCTTTGTAGAGATTATCCCTAAATGCAGGATATAGACGATATCTAAAGACACAAGGTTAATAATCTCTTTATCATCTAATGTC
>JAUTBT010033967.1:0-18343 GCA_032361225.1 Lepetodrilus schrolli | reverse complement strand
GCGAACTACTAAATGTAGAGAAAAGTATTGTATTGTAGTGTATTGTATGTATTCTCCATTGAACGCACCCCAGGTCATCTCATCCTTATAATATTGTAATTGTGGCAAATTTGTCAATAACATTTGGGAAGAAAATTAACGATAAACTTGATTTCTAATCTATGAGCTAATTAGTTTACTTAATGTGATAATGAATGACAGCAGAGGTATATTGTAGCCTATAAAGCAAGCCAAAGACATGCAATGTGTTGTGATGGAACAGTGATGAAGGGGTGATGAAAGTTGATGACTGATGAAAGGTGAGAAAAAATTTCGTATTTCTAATTGGACGCATGTACACCGGCCAGAGTTGTCTACCCTTATTTTTTCTCCCATTTTTCTTGTTATCCACAGAAGTAAAAACATGTTTAAAAACTAGTTGGCAATGACTTGGCAAAAAAACAAACTAAAATGCTGGAGTACTCGTGGACGATTATCCTGTTGTAATCTTTCACCCATATGCCACAAAACAAAATAAATAATCTGATCTGAAACATCTGATATTTGATAGATAAGATAAGATTAGATAAGCATTAGCGCTAGCATCTCGTAGATGAACTTCTCACAGAATTGCGACATTGACTGATGATGGTGGGTACTAAATCTGTGACTTTCTATAGCAAACGTACCAAAGTGGGAACTGTAAAAATTTGGACTGAGCTACATGTAATGGACACGGACCGGAGATGGTCGTCCTCAACAAACCCCTTCATTACTCTTGCATAGTTCTACAAATACAAAATATAACACAGTTTAGAGGTGATGAGAGGAACTGGAAATTGTTCCATGATACCAGCCTGAATGAAGATCTCAAGCTCTCCAGGCTTCCAGATTTGTCCACTGACATTAATAAGCCCGATTCAACAGCATAGCAATTGAATTGAATTGAATTGAAAAATAAAATTTGTTAATATAAATTGTTTCTTAAGGCCTGGGAAGTCTTGAGATTTTCACCAAGGGCATTGCTTAGCGAAATACCACAGAGCTTCCAGAAACTGCTACAATTTTCAGATTAATTTTGGAATTGACAGTAAAGACATGGTTTAGAGGAAGCTGACTGGAAGTTCTGTGATAATCCCCACAAGGGTGGCGGGTGGGTGGCGCTCTCTGCGGGCCCCCCCCTCACACTCCACGTACCAGGCTTGGCACCGTAAACATTTGCACAGTTAAGGACGTGACGGACACGTCGTGATCGTGGTCGTCTTTGCAAAAGTCTTGAAACAGTTGATCGTATCGCTGTGGAAAGCACAAATCGTTTAGAGAAGCATATCAACTGTGATGAGAAATCGACTGATTTGATGTTTTAACCCAGGCAAACACATAACATGATACGTTATTACAACATTGTGCGACTGTTACCGATATAACATAACATTAATATAATGTTGTAATAATATTGTACGTTACATTGTACAACAGAAATCTTTCACCCATATGCAACTATTGCTAATATGATACAACCACACAATTTTTTTTTGTAAAGTGCAAATATACATTATGGAGCAAGACTGTAAATGATATAATTTACATATCTCAAGTACAGATTCATGATACCCAATCTTAGTTATATTACTTAATGTCAATTATCTTTTCTTTTTAACAAAGTAAAACCACCTGATGTAGACACAATAATCTTCAACTAACATTATTATCTACAATATTATATAATGTTCATGATCAGAAATTCAATAAAATCCTGTGATTGTAAGAGAATTAATATTGAGATTAAAAATTTGTCACCTTGGTAAATATTCCAGCAAACATCCTTTTGCATTCTTGATCCATCAGAGCCCTACAAGTAAAGGAGAAAGAGATAAACAATAAAAAAAAAAAATAAAAAAAATATAACAAAACGCAAAATACATAGCAATTTCTGTTTAAATTCTACAAGAAATAACACTGGAGGATAACATTAGTATAGATATAGCAGCATAGCTATAGCCCGGTGAACTTTTGTATGAAATGTTATAACCATTGTAACTTCACCTTCAACCTATGCCATGTAATTACGGTTGAAGCTAAAGCTATTTTAGATCTACATCATTTCGTACAGGAAGTGGCCATTCACTGTTACCGTCCTAGCGTCAATCTATTCACTGTCATCACAGTCAGAGCTACAAGTCTGAGACGAGCTTTTATTCGTACATACCCAGCCATTAGCAACTGATGACTTTGTACACGAGCAACTGAAACACAAATACACGTGACACTCAGTACATACCGACATGCTCGGATAATCATTAAGTTGTGCTGTTCATGAATCATAGTGGACTTTGCTAATATTATAAACATAAGCAAAATTTAAATAATTTTACATTTTTTGTTTTAAACTTTGTACCATGTACCCATTAAACTTTAATCTGTGTTTTTTGTCAAGTTCGTAGCTGGTACCTGTAAAGGATTTCCATAAACTAGCTACTAGTTTGGCTTCGGATGTGACAAATTAGTAATAAATTATCGAGCTGCAACGTTTGAGACTTGCTCTTCCACTACTATCTACTAATAGGACCTTCCATAAATTACTGTCAGGCAAATGTGACAAACTAGTAACATAGTATTGAGCTTTGACATTCGAGACACGCTTTTCCAAATCGATACATCTATTAACAGGACATTCTATAAACTGTCATGCCTTGGATGTGACATATTAGCAATGAATTATTGAGCTGTAGAGTGTGAGACTTGCCTTTCCACAACTTTGTGTCTACCAGTAGCACACGCTCCATCAGTGATCTGGGTTCGTCTCCATCCACAGCAGTGGAACTGGCACTAGGGGTTTTGGGAACATGCATTGACAGTATACAAAACAGCCTTCGTAGACCATCTGAAAACAGACCAAGCATTAAATTTTACACTACATATCAATTTTCTGACAAACTATACTAGCTTTTGTTTGAAACTGGGTTGTAGGTAATACCAGCAATTTATGCCATAACTCTGCACACGTCATTGACAAATACAATGTAATAATGCACAGAGAAATGGTTCATACATGTCAGAACCGCTTTCAAGATTCTTTCACTTCTATCATGGCTTATCAGTTTAGAGCAGGAGGAAACCTGCAACATCCGTAGTGCTGAATGTTGCAGTAAACCTGTGAGCATTGGCTGGTACCGACAGACCAAGAATGATAACTGAATTGCCACGGTACAGACAGCGCATCCCATCATTATCGCGTCAGAAAGCTAACTTTCACGAACATTGAAGCCGGGCTCCCGGAACCTTTGGTCCCGAAGTCCAATATTCTACCATTGCGCGACCACCTGTCCCACCAGATCTACTAGACTACTTATCATTTCAAATAATGTGTTGAGGACAGTCTCTGAAATTCTACCCTGCCAAAATAATCTGAGAAATAAAATACATTCATGCCGAAATGACACAAAAAAATGGACCTATATATAAAATGTAACTACAAATATTGAAACATAAATTACAAATCATTATCTGAAAGAAGAGCATCAATATTTTAAAGTAGGACATTAATAACTTGCAAAATACTGACGCCCTACAGAGATATGTTCACATGGTATTATTAAAACATTCACCTGATTTTGAAATTATATTCTGCAACCACTGAATCAGCTTCATGGCAAAGTTCTGGTGGGCCACGACTGCATTGTGCATCACCAGTACCTTCAATGACTTGCTTCCATGACGAGAGGTGAGTCTCTTCAAATATATAACGGCAGACATAAAAATCCCTGATCTACTATTATTAACTCGACTCTGCAATATGGCAAACATAAAAAAAAATGTGTTTGGTTACACTTAAGATTCATGGAAATATGTTGTAAATGCGAGATTAGGAGAAAATTAATGCAGTATCAAATTAAATCATCCGATACTTCGTGTGACACGGCTCACCTGGATAACTTCTTTAGCTCTTTCACAGTCGGACATCGCCCCATTCCGCACACTGCTTCTTCCCTGGCAAGTGTAAGCATAGATACGTCATACCGAGACCAACCTTCCATTAGACATACATAATATACATTCACAATTCCAGCTAAACCTACCATGTACCCATTCACAATTGGCAAAGCATTTTGCTCAAGAGTGCTACATGATGGCATGAGCTAGTCTCGAACCGAGGACCTCTTCCTGTGACGCTAAGCAGTAAATCACACCTGGGTTATGAGACAAACTTGTTCCCCGACTCTCTACATAGACAGATGTTTAGACAATATTTGAAAATGGTTGAAACCATCGCCAAAGATCGGCACTATGAGGATACCTAGTGTAGAGTTTGGCATCATATACTCAACAAAACTAATTAAGGGCCAGTAGAATTATGAGACATTTAAATTTAGCTATATATTATTTTAACAACGGAGAATGTCCAAATAACTACAGGCTCCAGGTACTCTTCAAGAACTTGCAGATGCATTAGAAGAAGAATGGCACCAAAATCCTCCAGCCAAATTCTGAAATTTGGTAGAAGTGAGTGAATTCTTGCTTTACGTCACAGCGGGAATCTTTCACTCATACGTGACAAGAAATTTGGAAGAAAGCTTCGCAATAAAATTTCAGCTGGCCGTTAATTTATTTTGTTGAGTATATAATAATAATAATAATAATAGTAGTATATTTATATAGTGCTGTCCTGTCTTACCTCCCTATCCACAATGGTAGCGAAGTCGACAGCCTGTCTAGGAGTACAGTCGACAGCTCTCTGCAGGGTTGATATCACCTGTTACCAGTAAAAAAAAACTTGGTTTAATAAAGTGCCATTGGCATAGTAACTAATAACAGTAATGTTAGCTTTGGGGCATAGTTTGTTTACAGAAGTTTGAGTTATCAAAAGAATATTGTGACAAAATCCAAAATTCACAACAAACATGAGGCAGTATGAAATATGGATGAAGAAGGGGAAGTAACTCATACTGGAACAGATTTGCTAGTATAAACATTTCATTCAATTTGAAGAAAAGTTTATTGAAAAAGATTGGCTAATTCTTGATCATCTTTCGCAGAAAAAGGTGGTAGAAAATTTACATGAAGCCAGCATTTACGAAATGTTTTCTTTGAAAAATTTAATAACGATGGTAATGTTCCTTTCAGCAGAATACAATGATACTGTAGTTGTCTGTGCAAAGATATACATAGACTGTGTGTTCTTCTGGTGTCCTGCTATTAAATGTTTCCTATAAATAAAATAAAAATATATAAATAATTTTCCCCCAAGAAGTTCGCTCTCTGACCTGTTCGTAGGTGTGGACCTCATCGTTGAAGAGCATGCAGTGGTACGTGTCGCGGAGGATGTCGTCTGTCTCCAGTCCCACTGGAAGCTCCACACATTTCTCCCATGTCAGCAGGTCCACGCAGTAGGTCAGGGCGGAAATAAACAGTGCACTCGCTCGATTTGTCAGCTCACTCGGCAACAGATCTATAGGGTTCTGAAAACAACATTAGAATGGTTAGTACAAGCAACTGAGTGACTGAGTGATTATGGAGTTTAACATCTCTGCGGGAATCTTTCACTCATTTGCGACGAAAAATCAACTGAGGTTTCCTATCACAACTTGGGTAATACTCAACAAATATATTGTGTTCTGAAATTAAACAAATTTAAACTATAGAGACCTTTAGTGATCCCATGTTCAACTTCAAATGCGAGGATTCCTGTATTAATCGTCAGATTGTTTTGTTGATCAAGTGATATTTGACATGTTTTCCCACGTTGAAGGTGTAAATTAGAACAAGTATAACATCACGTGATCAACAAAATGATTTCTCACTTTGGAAGTTTGAAGTGGGAAAACTAAATATCTCTAATTTCTAGTACTCCTCTAGTAATCAATACAAGTGTATGAAATAAAGGATATAGCCTTACAATGGTCAGCAAATTGTAAAATAATAATATGGATGGTAAATCCAGTCAATTTAATTGATTGATTGAATTAGTGCTTTCCGTTGCAGTGGGAATATTTGGCCCATACGCTGCGACCACAATGTTAAGATTATAAACCGTACATTCTAATCATTTTGACTTGAGCATGGGTTAGTGAGTGAATTATTGCTTTACATCTTTCACCCATAAGTGATGAGGAATGTCTAATTACAGTATACTACAAATTGGCTAAAAAGAATAGCAGCATGAAAAACATGCCAAAAAAAAGTTTGATTAAAACTGAAGTTTATGATTGAATACAAAAAAATATCGGTGAAATGGAACAAATAGTATTAATACAATAGAAAAAAAGGATGCAACGGTGAAACATAAAAATGTATGATATAGACCAATTTCTTTTTTAAATGATTGGACGAGACAAAATGAGCGTGGGATTGGTATTCACAATTTGAATGCCAAATGTTCGCTCAATTAGTTTCGTGTATGACGAGTTGCAGGTGAAGTCAATACCTGTTCATCATCATCTTCCATACTGCACTTGTGTGTACTACAGAAGGGCTCTTTCTTCCAGGCTTCAATGTCTCCACAGTCGCAGTAACCGTTCCCTCCAGACGTGTGCATCTGTAGTAAATGACAAGTACGTGTGATTCGAGTAGACGTTCACGCTCGATCCATTTCAAAACGAAACAATAAAATATAATATTGGTAAGGCTAAAAGAACTAGTCGACGATTAGTTGTGATAGTCGACTGTTACGAGACGTAGTCGACTAGTTGGGCTAGTCTGTATACCATTGATTAGCTGCCAGTTAAGGCGCTTTCACAATTCCATCTCATCCTACCGGGTACCCATTCACAGTTGGGCGGACTGGAGCTGTGTGGATCTAGCACTCTGCTCAAGAGTGCTACATGAAGGCATGAGCTGGGCTCCTGGTTATGCTACCTCTAGACCGCCTCGCTCCACTAGTTAAAATTGGTTTCAAAGTAATTAAAGGAACGGTTCCTATTTCCTGCAGTAGGTAGATCATTGAAGGTAGCATTACAGGAAATTGAAATCAGATCCAAAGCTGACCCTCGGATATTTGGACATCTCTCACGCTCTGCTTCAAAAGAATGTAAGTATGTTGAAGGTGCGAAACGCGATCTGATTGGACAGACAAACACAGGACATACCATACTTACTCGATATCTATGTTGTTTATGCACACTGTTCTGGAAGCAGTCGATACACAGCACACACGTGGGATCATTAGCACAGTCCCTGTTAAGAAAACATTGTATCCGTATACATCGATGTTGTAATACTGTAAAACACTTACATTTCGAGCAGACGTATATTACGCGCTATACGCGCAAAGACAATTTGCGCGAAATATGATAAAAAGTGCTTATATCTAGACAAGAGTTAAAGTTAATGTGGACTCGCACAGGTCGATCGGTTGTAGCTATGCGTCGAATCGCACTGTGTGAGGATAATTCCAATCAATGAATTGCAATGACCGAGATCGCATGACTAGAACAAGTTCTACATGTTTGATAGCTACTGGCATTCGTATCACAAGGTGCTGCTTTAAAAATCCTGCCCACACTGGTTATGGTAACTTTCTCAAGACAAGTGTGTATTTAATATTTATAATAAGGGATAAACAACTTTTTATAAGTTTTACCAATATTTAGTGCATAGCCAAATTTTTGGCAAATTATACATATAGCAAGTTTCATACTCTGAAAATCATGAGAATATCTTAAAACATTTACACATTGAAAGACGAACGGTTGGTAGAACAATGGGGTAGAACGTTGGACTTCAGTACCAGACGCCCAAAGTTCAAATCCTGCTGTATGTACCGTGGCAATGCCGTTATCATCCTTGGTCTTTCAGTACCAGCCGGTGCTTGCAGGTTTACTGCAACATTCATTGCAACAGATGTAGCAGAGTTCCTCCTGCCAAGCCGTAATATAAGTGAAAGAAACTTGAAAGCGTCTCTAAAAGTCAAATAATTATTAAAAAAAAACACATTTTAAAATGAATAAACTAACCTGCAGGAGTACGTGGGCTCTCCTGACTTGAACACATGGCCACAGATCTGGGAGGGGCGGTTCTGCGAATAGAGGACCTTCAGGACAGACTGGGAGTCTTTGCTGCCGCACAGGAATTCCTCCATGGGTTGGAACAGGTACTTGTGCGCCATCTGCTCCTCCTTGGCCGTGTCATGCTCACTGGCGTACACCAGGGGGATGTATGCGCGGAAGTGCTTCTTTAAGCCATCCAGCAGCTCCCCCCTGTCGCAACTCTCCCACCATGACTGAAATTGGGAGGGGGGGAAAAAAGTAAATGGATTTGTTACTTAATGTTGCAGTGTGAACGTTAGAAGAAACAAGTATTAGGATTATCCTGTAGACTTTATTCCTGTAGACCAAGCTAATATGTCTAATGTTGTGCAGGCTTACTACAACAGTCCATGCTACAGATGTTGCAGGTTAGCACCTGCCCTAAACTGACAAGCTGCGATATAACTGAAAAAATGTTGAAAGCAGCTCTAAACCTCAATTAAAAAATACATAAATAAAAGGTACATGACATCAGGCCTAGTGGACAATTGTGATTTTAAAAGCTTTTTACTATTGATTATTTGCTATCAATATTATGACATCAGTGCACCCCCGTGGTACTTAATTCTGTTCAGGACTCACTTCGTGTGATACCTCTGGCACACATCTAGTGAAAAACAGTTTAGGAGCAAAATAGAACAATGATAAAATATATTTCATTGGATAGATTTTTACAGCAATTTCATCTGGAAAATGATTTAATTGGCTGGCTATTTGCACAAGTTTCCCTCTAGATGTGTGCCAGGGTTACCACATAACGCGAGTCCTGAACGGAATTAAGTACCACTGAGGTCAGGGCTCAATTTAGCGACATTTGGAAGCCATGGCAACCCAATTTTGCAGTAGTATTTCACTTATTTTAAGTGTTCTGGTTCTTCAGGAGCCAATTGGCTCCTTGGAAAATTTTCTAATTTTGAGGCCTGGAAGTGTGAGGATAAAATGGTATGTCTTAAAAAATGAAACCAGTTACTGTAATAAAATGTGCAATACATGCGAGAAAATGCATGGGCAAGACTAGGCTTGTATGTACTTGCACCTGTCTCTTTGGGTTTGTGTACTTACTAGTCACCTCTCTTTCCATTAAAACAAATGTAGTATAATTATGCATTCCCTTACTTTCTGATGGTAGTATATAAGTATAAACAACATGTAGAGTATGCAGGCCTCATAGTTACAACATTTTCCAAGGAAATCTCTTGCAGATCCAGAAACACTAAAATAGAAGTAAGTGAAATACTAGTCACCAAATACAAAATTAGGTCACCATGGCTCCCAAATTAGTCGCTAAATTGAGCCCTGGTATGTAAATTAGCCACATGATTTATAATTAGTAGGCTAGTTATTAATAAATTGTGAGTAACAACCAGAAATTAAAGACAAGTGACCAATAATTTCCTCATATGACCAAAGCAATGATAATTTGTTAATTTGTTTGATCAAATCAATTATGCAATTGGTAGTTTACAAAATATAGTAATTTTATTTAGTACCTGGATAAATTTGGAGTCCTGTTATTAGATATAATCAAGTGTCCTATGTTATATTGATATTTTGGATATTCAGTAATGTGACTATCTTCGTCAGCATTCAAATAATATACGTACCATCTTCCGCCAGTATTGTGAGACAGTGCTGGCGGATGATGCATATGTTTTTATAGCTTTCCGTAGACTATAGTCACTATTCAAATGCCTGTATTGGGGTATGATAGCCAAGTTGGGTCTACATGACCCAATTTAGGGGTGTAGTGAACCTGTTCATGACTTTGCATTATTTCATGTTATCATTATGCAATGCATTGCCATTAGGGTCCCGAGGCATGGATACTAGGTATCTGTTCACAATCACAACCATCTCAAGGAAATAGTGGGGAAAAAATTATATTCAATTATATAGCTAAAAATAAAACATGGTCATTAATGTACTTCTACGAGTTCTCACACTATTTAAACAAATTAAGTATTCTTAATAATGTCAGAATTTGTGTGATTCGTTAAACAACTTAACAACAAGTGTAAATGAGATCTGGAAGTTTATTTCTATCTGTTAATTGGGAGTAATTATACGTTCTCCAAACGACTTTGAAAATATTGCATAATTTACCTCCTGTATTGCCCGAGAATCAAATTCGTGTACATCTACTACACAATGTCCAGTATTCGGGTTTGCCATCGTTGTTGGACGTTGACCACTTTGAGCAGCTGTTCATATCATTTTACCATTCTGTTTCCATCTTTGATCAGCTGAAAGTCAGTCATTTTGAAACCCAGACTCTAAAATTGGTATGTTTCTTACACCTTATTCATTTGGGCGACTCGTTAACTATAAAGAATACGCAATAGACTGAAAATGGTAGCATTAATGCATAAATTTGCCACAAAGTATAAACTGTAGTATTTGCAATCATTGAAACAACGGGTGTCTATTTTGAGGGTGTGTTGAAATTGCTAAACGTGATTCTTTTCCGAATAACGCATCAAACTAAATATCGTGTAACTTAATAAATGTAAACAAAATGCATCTAACAAATGCTACGGATATGATAAAAGAGGCAAGCATTCACATATACTCTTATATCAATTCAATGAGATATAAATCATCTTTAATCTACAAAATTATAGTGTTTATATTATTTTTAGAGACTAAGGCCTATACTCAGGTAGTAAGTATATTACAATAATGTGCTATGCCTATATATAACATATTTTGAGATAATTATTTGGATAGATCCCCACTGTCACTATATCTTGTTATCAAATCCCATATGTCAAAATCAGCAAATATATTCAATATATAATATTCAATATATAATATAATACATAATATAATATTCAAGGCTGGTAAATTAATTTGGCATATGCCATGTAGGCAGTATTTCTCATTTGCTAATTTCTTATGAAAATAGCTTCTATAAGTGATTTTCTAAATTTGGTTAATATTACATTAATCAATTTCTTTATAGGAAATTTGAATATCTAATAGTACCAATGGTAGGAAACAATTGTTTGGAAGGTGAAAGGTCAACTAAGCATTTAAATGTTTCACCTAAAAACATTCATGAACATCTGTCCATCCTGACATATACAGAGAAAACCATGGATGACAAGACAACATACAATAAAATGACAATTATTCGTATTTCACTTTTGTACACAGCCATGTTTTTGTACAAAACGAAGAGAGATAACTCTTCATAACAAAGTAGACAGATTTTGGAGCAATTCCATTTCATCAGCCAGTTTATCAGTTTACTGCTGTCAAAATTGACCCTCTTTCCATTGCAGACACGATTAGAAATGGACAAAATTGAAGATGTTAAAATATATCCGTGTGCAAGTTCAAAATACATAAAGCCACTCAAGATAAAATATACACAGGTGATAGATCCGATGAGAAAGAAAGGGAGGATGTGGGAATTTAGACTGATACTAGTAGTAATACTTTTGAGCTCACACTATTTAATGTTGTATTTGTCTTTGGTTGAAAACATGTCCAACTAAGGACACTTCATATAGCATAGTTTCTCTAAATACATGCTGTGCCTAATAATAAGTGTCGGCCCCAGTCTGCTCTAATCCTTTTGATAAGAAATTACTGTAAAATAAACACTTAATAGTTGCACAAACTTAGGTTTAGAGTGTCTGTGCTACATTATGCTACATTATTACCCTGGTCAATAGATCTGTGTGCACTCAATTTCCTTCTTAACTCCTTGGGGAGTATACAACCCAAGCTGCCGTTCAAGGTGCTACAAGGATATCATTCACATGTCCATCTCATTCTTCCGGGTACCCATTCTCTGCTCGGTGAACAAAACCATTTTCGTATGTAACTAAGCCACTTGCCCAAGGTGATGCCACAAGTTTTTCAACCGGTGATTCAGTGTGGGGCAGGAACGAATCCTAGATACGATCAGGTTCTCGGTCACCCAAAATGATTGGGGACGCAACGTACAGAAGGCAAAACGTCTGACACCCATAACAAAATATTTTTTTTTAATGAAGTACATTTTGCCCCATTCATATGCATATAGTTTATTTAATTTAATATTTATTTAATAGTTTAATTGATAGCAATGATCTGTTTTCCCCGCATAGATACTAAGTTGTGGTGGCAACAGGGCTCATATTCTGACAACACTGCACACTGGTACATAATCTGATGATAGTTATCATGCCCCCAAATTGTAACTTGTTTCGCTGGTCTCCGATACGTGCCAGGTTTTGGACACCTTTGAAAGGAATAATATACGTCCAAGCACATTGTCTCTGGAACTTAAAGTCTGTACATGTACCTCAGTCTTTGGAGACGGCAGACAGCAATGCCAGTATCTTATTCTCCGCAGACGTCTTGCCATTGCTACATGCACATGTATAAATATAACTAGCTGTATTCTTGCACATTTATATTTTTAGAATGGATTAAAAAGAGATTGGGATTCTATGAAGGCCCATGATAGGTTTGTATATATACTGAGTAAACTATTCTAAAGCTTTAACACACATACAATGTAACTCCAAGGAATGTATGCTCTTGCTTAGCATCTTTGAAAGATACCCAATGATAGCTAGCATTTGCAAAGAAAATACATAAAAAATAGATGCAATAAATCGAAAACAATGGTCTGTTTCCATTGTCTGGGAAATACAGATGTTAAACTTTGTATTGCTGAGGCAGCCAACAATGCCAAAGACCAGGAACGGTATTCTTCTGATATTTGTATTTTTGTGTGTGATCAGAGAACATCATGGTACAATGTACATATAAGATCAGTGATAAACTAGTTTAGATCAATCACTGAATCAGTGTAAATTAGGTTTCCTTTGACCATGTTTACTACTTAAAGAATTCTTTAAAAACTGTAACACCTATGTTAAATAGCCAAGATCATGCTTGCATAGGGAATAATGGTCACTATCACGGTTATTGCATAATCTGAAAGAACAATCTTTCCCCAACGTGAGATTTTTTTCAGATTTTTTAGTCATCGAGAAATATATTTATTTCCTATCCAAAGACACCTACCCCCCGAAATGGGCAGCTGCGCCGGAAGTTGTGACATCGCAGGTTTCTGTGTACACAGATCCCCCTCACAGAAACCAAGATATGCATTCACATTGGTAGTGTTTTTCTACCAGTTTTATCTGTGATAGGGCAGTATACAGGGCCTAAACGCTTCCATAAAACAGACCCGAAACAGTTCTATGCTGGGACTCGCATGGTCTTCTCCAACGTCCGCGCAAACAGTCTATATTTAGAACAGAGCACTGTTGGGAAAGACCTCCTTACAGTTTGAATATATTTTTTTCATATTTTTTTTTATTAACTACGGTATTAATATTATTTAGAAAAATATAAACAAATATAAATAAATACTTGTAAGTATGATCTTGCCTCTTTAATATCGGTTTGTAAACACTTTTAATTATTTCTCAGTCATTCTCTGTAGTTCCATGTTACCATGTTCTAATGTTTCAGTGTTGTCATAATGGTGTTCAATAAGACCAGAAAAGTTTTCATAATGGTGAAACAGTTTCGACCTGGTATGTTACAATGATTTAAGCATGTTAAGTTGTATTTTGTCAGATGTCATATACATCATTCGTACATTACATACAGTGCACTCTGGCATTACCAACATCTTTGTACTCCGGCAATCCGCGTATATCGGCAGAATTTAAAAGTCCCGGCAGCGACAATGTATTTAACATTAGTTAACGTTTGAATAAACCAGGCATCTCTATTCCGTATACCGGCATCACAGAAGAGGTCTTGATGCGTTATTCTACTACTAATTTACCTGGTATAGACTGGCTTAGGAGTAAAATTATTATTACTATATGCCTACATGGTACATTCACTGATTGCTCATCTTTGAGTTAACTGGCTTAAAAATCCAGTAGTCATTGTGAAAACAATATTGGCTGCCATGTCTTGGCCGTCCTGGTCGCATGTCTTTCATTTGAAGATGACTTACACAGTGGGGTTACTATACATGATACTCACAACACTGAACACGGTGACTCTTATTTGAGTTAAATGTGCTACCGTGCATTTATATACGCATTTGTAGGTATATTTTTTTCATATGATGGTACACTGCTAGTATCATCACGATGACGAGAGCGACCAGTAAAGCGTAATTATAAGCGTGTTGAACTGTCATTAGCACAATAGATTGAACTGCTATGCTTGCCGCATATGACATTGAGCCAACTCCAACAGAACTCAACTGAACAAACCGGCACTCTCTCAAAACCGGCATATTATCTTGGTCCCAATGAGTGCCGGTAGTGCACTGTATAATATTATAAATCATAGAATAGAATAGTTTGTATTTTTTTGCTGATCTTTGCTAGAGGCAACAAGAGATGGTCAGAATGCCGTAATATTTCTGATATCCAACAGTTAGAATTTAGAAAGTTAATGTTCTTGAGTATGATTTCTTGATCAAAGTTTTATTCACAAATTCACATAAAATTTGAGCTTGAGCCTGAAATCATACTCAAAACATTTAGTAATATCGGAGCTGTTTAGTATTTATTTATTTTTACTATTTATTTATCTATCTGTGGAGCTATGTCTGTCTCTCCAAAATCAAACCTGTGTGTTCATTTGCAGCTATTTACATTGACTCTGCCGAGCTTGTGGAAAGAAATGGCGAGACGGTGATAGACACGGACAAGTACCCAGGGTCTCTGGGCGTGTCGTACGAACTGTGTGCCGGGATTGTGGACAAGGATGTCAGCACCCAGGAGATCGCTCAGATGGAGGTCCTGGAGGAGTGTGGCTACAAGGTTGCTCTAGACAGCATCGAGAAGGTAGCAACGTACAGGTTGGTAGACAACTACCTCAGAGATGGGGCCTGGGCGTCGCTTTTTGAAGCTTTCACATCTAATATGAGACCATGGCACTGTTGTAAGCCATGTATAAGAGATTGCAACAAGAGAGCTATGGTCTTGTAGTGGATGCGAAAGCTTCAAAAACTTTCTTTGTTGGCATTAACCCTCTCCATGCTGAAGGCAACCTGAGATGCCCTAAAGAGCAGTGCTTGTGCCTAATCCAGCAGGGAGAGGGTTAATGTTGTCGGATGTGATATGAGGTGAGAGAAAAAAAATGCTCATGTTCGTATTTTTAGGGTCGGAAATTAATTATTTTTGGTGATTAATTTAGGTGTTCAAACTATTGGAGGGTTCAAATTATTAGGGTATACGGTACCTAACTTTATGATTTCTCTTTCAGATCAGGTGTTGGCGTGACCGGATCAAAACAGACGTTATTTTTCGTGGAGGTTACCGACCCCATGAAGGTTGGTGAGGGGGGTGGGTTGGAGGAAGAAGGGGAGATGATTGACGTCATTGAAGTGCCACTTCAACAAGGCTGGGACTTCATCAGTGACGAGAAGAAATGTGTGTCACTCTCGGTTCTGTACGCATTCAGCTGGTTCCACGGCAAGAAATCGAGTCAATACTCATAGCATCATGAAGAAGTACCATAATTCCCATAATAATTATAACCCTCTAATAGTTTGAACACCTAAATTAATCGCCCAAAATATTTTTTTCGGACCCTAAAAATACGAACATGACCAATGTAATTTTCTAATTATTCCAACACAATCATTTGTTCAAAAAAATGATAGTCATTCATTCATTCATTCATTCATTCATTCAAGTCATTCATTTATTTATTATTTCGTTTACAACCATATTTTGTACTTTAATTTGGTTGTCCCTAATTATTCGAACACTGATCATTTTAAATGTTCATATTTTTCTAATAATTTGAACAGCTACAAATTTAATTATTTTCTACTCTTTGAATTATTAGCATTATTATGGTATTGCTTGTTGCATGAATGAGAAATATAGCCCAGGGATTTGTTTATTGAGTGTTTAGCTCGCCACTTTAAAGATTATTTTGGACCATTGTCGTAGAAATGTCAATTCAATATGATTGATTCGTTTCAACATATTGGTATGTCATGTAGTCATGTAGATCTAATTGTGATAGCAGTATATCACTAATATATAGTTATGTAGTTATGTAGTTTTTAAGTACTGTAAATCATAAAATGTTAGCATCATTAAACTTAGCGACAGGTGGATTATTGACCTATTAGCGTTATAAATGTTAACGAGCGATTTCATGATATAAGTTTATCTTAATTTGCCAATGTGTAACACCAATGGTAATGAATAGTTTCCTAATTGCACATGTATATACAATAAATACCTTCTCTGCACTATAACAGGAAGTTCTAAGGCCAGTAGACCGGTCCATTATATTGCATAGGTAAACAATATAATTGTACTTTGGTTGATAGATAGGACGGACTATTGGCAATCCAATTAGATTGTTTTTACAAACATAACCAGGTAACTATTTTATCGTGTACTCATAAAACCTAAATTGCCTAAATTTAGTGCTAACTTTAAACGTGACCATTAGTGCGGTTATGAACGCAGATGTCCACCGCCATCTTGGATCATTTACCATCGATGTTTTCCTTATCTAAAAGGGTTATTTATATTTAAGCACTTGTGGTTGTGGAAAACATGTCCCTCGTGAAATGACTGTTAAAAGTCCCTGAAGTTCGGAACTGTGAACATTAATTTCACTCGGGACATATTTTCCGTAATCGCTCGTATCTCGTGGGTTATTCTCTAATTATTTATGTTTCGAAAATGAATCATTGTTGCAATGTATGGAGACATGTACCACTGCTTAACTCAATTGTAACATTATTCTGAGCTTATGTGGATTTTCTTTCTCAATGTTTTTATTGTTTCTAAAAATGTGTATGTTTAACACATTCCTTTCATTATGCACACAGAAATCAGTGTATATGTATACAATTTCTTATCATAATCAGTAAATTACTTCACTATCCAGTTTTATTAATGCTGTTTTGTTTTCTAAAAGGCAAAAGTATTTTTTTTCATTCCTCCTGACATTGTTGCATTTATTTAAAATTTGTTGTATTTTCTTGTCAGTGACTTATGTATGACCTAGTCTCATATGATCAGGTCAATTTGTATTTAGCACAGTACAAATAGATTTCAGCATTTAGGTATTTTTGTTATAGAATGTTATAGTAGTTTTGGTTATTTCCAATAAACATGATAAAGATATAATTTATGTTTGAAAACAATAAAACAAATGAAGATGATGTGTTAACATAATAATAATAATAATAATGATAACAGTCTCCTCTAGTTTGAATAGAAAATAATTCTGTAATGTAAGTGAAAAGAAGTATTACGGCATTGAGCGAGTAATTAAGGAGTTTTACGTCGCTGCGGGAATCTTTCACCCATTTGCGATGATGTATTATGGCAGAGCTTGTTAAAAATGATCTTTTGTAGAAATGATCTAAAGAAATTATGGAAAGCTTTCAAACCGTTTTCTATTGAATTTCTATTAAAATTACGTGATTATGTTTATTGTCATTTTTTCAAAAGTAATTATATCCATTTTCAGCAAGCTTTTTAAAAATATTTATTTGTGAATGTGAAATCAAAGTATTATTATTATGAATGTCAAGTTTGGATGCTTGGCTTATCATTGACCAACCTTTGTCCAGATAAGGGCCATAACTCCTCCTGTCTTGAGAGATTAAATGCTCTGTACTGATTAGCCTAATCCTGCATTTGTGGCAGCAATTTCCTGTTTAACAAGGTATGATGAACATCATGCATGGATTTGTTAGTATTGTATTAGTTATATAACATGGGGATATTGTTTATCAGATAATTGGAACATTTATCTGAATGTTGTTTTATTATTATTTACTATTTATTTTAAAAAATTAATCAGATTAATAAATGTTGTTCTCTGTTTTACAAATATGAAGTATCTCTTGATGTCATCGACTACTATGACAAATGGACATAGTAGAGTCGTGAGGAGAGTGTCGTGTCAGGGCAGATGGTAGTGTCAAAGTACAAACTGGAAAGTTTGAGTTGGCATCATAAGTCCAGTGGTCCAGAATCTTATCAGATGTGTATACAATTATTATTATTATTATTATTATTATTATTATTGTAATGTGTAGTTATTATTGAAGAAATGAACCAACATTAATGCAGCCATTATTTATACTATAGATCACAATTAATCAGATATAATAGCCGTGATATACTAGTAAGCAAAAGAACTGTGAAAGCTATTTTAAACCCCAATTTTTATAAATACCAAAAAAAACCCACCAATCAAACCCAATTAATCAGCATCACAATCTTACAAAAAGCTCTGTACTGTAGTTCAAGTTCAACATTTATTCATCAAACCACATTGTGGTACATGAATTACAAATAATTACATAAATAATAAGTACA
>JAUTBT010033956.1:0-18343 GCA_032361225.1 Lepetodrilus schrolli | reverse complement strand
CTAACTTTATGACCCAGTTTATCACCTCCTAAGTTAGATGCCGATTTAAGAAGGGATACGACTTGTGACGTCGTCGGTAAACATTTGTTACGAGGTGACAGCACTTAGGACTGGTTTAGGAGCTCCTAAATAGTTAGGAGATCGTTGGGAAACGGGGGCCAGCTGTTTAGAAATTCTTCATTGTCAAAATAATATAAAGCCAAATTTACATTAATTTGTTGAGAAAATATATAACCAGTTGTTCATCTAGTAGTCTCTTCTATGGACAAATTATGTTAGATATTCTCCCAAATTATTCAAAACTTAAACTTTCTAATATGAAACTTGTCGTCCATCTAATATTTTATTCTAGTGACACAAGATGTCGGGCAAAAAAAAGGTCATCCTTCTGACTGTAAACATGTAGTCTGTTCCAAGATCTGGTTGCATCATTTACAAAACATATCCAAAAGATTAGTCAACTCACAATGCTGTTGAATGTTGGTCCATATGCCAGGGTCAGCCGACGGTAGTTGTAGGAACAAATCTTGCACAGAGACTGTAAGCCAGTGCGTGCATCTGAAAAGAAAAACAATTGTAAAAAACATTAACAACAGTAACTGAAAAGGTGGCATGTGGTGGCACATGGTCCGTGATGGCACATGGTCCCGTGCATTGCATGGCTGACTGCTCAAGTTAAAGTGAAGCACATTCCGGCTCAGCTGGTTCGTGGATGGGTGTCCGAGAACCTGATCATATCTAGGATTCGTTACTGCCCGACACTGAATCACAGGCTGAAAAACTTGTGGTGTCACCTTAGGCAAGTGGCTTGTCACCATAGGCAAGTGGCTTAGTTCGATAATGCCTCTGTTCAGCCAGCAGAGAATGGGTACCCAGAAGGATGAGATGGACATGTGAATGATTACCTTGTAGCGCCTTGAACAGCAGCTTGGGGTGTATACTCCCCAGGTCAGTTGAGAAGGAAATTTAGTGTACACAGATCCATTGACCGGGTTAATAATGTAGTGCTATGAGCACAACATATATGTGGATGTGGCGCAATATAAATACACGCATTATTATGTTCAACATTACCATAATTACCCTAATAAATTGAACAGGAGAAAATAATTTTACGATTAAAAAAAATTGGTCATGTTGGTATTTTGAAGGTCGGGAGAAAATTTGGAAATTTGGCAATTTGTAAATTAATTTAGGTGTTCGAATTATTAGAGGGTTTGAATTATTAGGGTAATTATGGTATCGTTTTCGAAGACATCATGAAAAACGGGACTGATTCAGTGTTTGATAAGGATAGATTGAGACTTGGACGACAGGAATAAACATGGGGTTGGGGTACTGCTAGGTAGACAGGACCAGGCATGGCAAGAGACGATTGTGATTTCAGCGAAAAAGAAGCCTGGGCTCTGCGGGCCCCAAACAACGCAAATTAATCGACCCCTGGACAAATAAATCAGCAGATTTCCGGAGATCTGCGGAAAACTGTCATGCCTTGCAAGAGACAAAGATGTGAAACAAAGAGCTGGAGGCCCAAGTGAGCCACCAAGGTGAAAGGGAAAAAGGGAAGAACAAGGTACAAGCATAGGAATATGGTTGAGGTAGTACATATTCGAGACAAAGTGAAGGCACAAATGAACAACCATGTCTAAGCCATGACAGTAATATAACCAAGTAATCACACATGAAGTATAACATGCCCCAAGATTACAAACTTTTTAGTACGATTTCACGATTTTATATAGGATTTGTGAACAAACCCTCCTGTTTAAAACAAGTTTGTACTGAAAATAAAGTTGCACAATCTCGTGGCCTGACTTGTGATAGCACTAGCCACTCCTTCACCACATTCACGAAAATAAGAATGGGAACCACACGTAACCCTGCGGTTTATCAGATTCCACGGTGCACAAAGGTGTGTTATAACGAGGGTGTACTGTACCATTAAATTGTGTTGAGGTTGTATTGTACCATTAAATTGTGTAATAACGAGGGTGTCCTGTACCATTGAATTGCGTAATAACGAGGGTGTACTGTACCATTACATTGCGTTATAATGATGTACTGTACCGTTAAAGAAGTGGACAAATTCCTGCACGGCAGAGTATAGATGTCCCATGCTGCTCCACTCATCCAGCAGGTCGGTGACGGTCTTCTGGATGTTGTCGCTGCTCAGATCCAGGTTGAGACACACCTGTTGTAGATTACCTGGAGGACAGACCAAAACAGACATAAGGCCAAACCAATGTAATTACTTATTTTACAGATCTGCTGACTGATTTAATTACTTGTTTTTCTGATCTGTGGGTCAAATATTTATGCAAAAAAACAAACAGAATAAGGTAATACAAGTGTGATTTTAAATTCATAAGATTTTTAATGATAGGAATATAGTACAAGGAGATGACACTTACCAGATTCAGTATAACTGGATGTCAGCAGAGGAGAGCTGGTGAACAGGAACTGGAACAGATAAGAACAAAATTTCTGTAAATGAGTCTGCCACGATGCAAGAAATTAGACTGATCACTGACGAACCAATGGTGACAACCATGATGACTGCAGTGTCACCGATGCCAGGTTCCAATTCATAACCATAAATAGGAATGTATAAAGTGCAGGTGGTAGCGCAATAGTAGAACGTTTGGACTTTGGAGACATAGGTCCAGGGTTCAAATCCCGTCCCTGGAGCCCGGCATCAATGTTCGTGAGTTACTTTTCTGACACGATCTTGCTAGGATGCACCGTGGAAATGCAGTTATCATCCTTGATCTGTCAGTACCAGCTGGTGCTCGCAGGTTTACTGCAATATTCAGTGCTACTGATGTTTCGGGTTTCCTCCTGCCCTAAAATGTCATGCTATAAGTGAAAGAATCTTGAAATCAGCTGTAAAACCCAATTTAAAAACACACAAAAAAACCCACAATAACAGACAATTTTTGACATTACCTCAACGACCCAGTGCAGTGGTTTGCACATGATGCGGAACTTGACAGACAGAAGCTCCTTCTTGAGTTCATTGCTGATGTCCTTACTGCAGCCTGCACACTCCGGGAAACTGACAACAAGCAACAGCCAAAGCATGAATATATATACAAAGGTTTCATACAAGATCAAAGATCCATAGATCAGACATTAAAATCATAGACATATACACAGGGATGAGAATAGGAAATCATGTTTTCAGCTAAAAAAAGCCAGGATCCAGGGGCTGCAGGTTTATGAGCGATCCTGGATCCTCAAAGGCCACGGAAGATTCTCATCCCTGTACATGGGCATGTAAATGTTATAGCCTGACTGACGTGAAATGCTTCAGACTATTTTACAAGCATTGAGAAGAAGCTGGAGATCCTGATGCACCGCTTTTCCGGATTTCTACAAGATGTCCGAAGTTGAAAATTTCTAGAGATGTAGAGAGGATGTAGAGCATGTATAGAGGATGTAGAGAAGATCTAAGGATGCAAAGAGGATGTAGAAGATTTAAGGATGGAGAGAGGATGTAGAGAGGATGTAGAGCATGTATAGAGAATGTAAGGTGTATAGAGGATTTAAGGATGCAGAGAGGATGTCTAGAGGATGTAGAGAGGAGTCTAGAAACATCTAGAGGATGTAGAGATGACTAGAGAGTATCCAGAGTACAGGATGTCTACAGAATGTCTACTCACTCCAGTATGGCCAGCACCAGACAGATGCCCTCCTCCTCCACCTGGATGCCCTGGTGTGGCACGTTCTGCTTGTTCAGCTGGACAGAACAACACACGACAATTCAGAACAATGCAGAATAATGCAGTGATGCAATTGGAATGATTTCTAGGGTTCCAGCCACACATTTCGTCCCCACTTTTATGCCTGGGACGAAACGTGGTACGTCCTCATCCAGTCGTAAACTTTCAAAATGACGACTTAATCGCAAGCTGATAATAATAACAGTATGTATTACTTCCGATAAATTTCTACAAAACGAAAATGGACACCTCACCTACTCCCCTACACCTCTAAAAAAAAATCCTTGGATTTAAATGAATCTCATGATGAGCACCTGGACAAATAAATCATAGATTTCTGTTGATTGCCATGCCGGCTTACCTCGTCCCCCAGGTAGACAAATGGAATCTTCTCCTCACAGGACACAAGCAGGTACGCCAGTTCTGGCACGAAGTACGGAGACCCCTTCACCTTCTTGGTCTCGGGCTCGTCAATATCGCTCCCTCCAAGGAACAGCTGCAGATAGGGAGGAGATAACTATTAGCTATTTTTTTAAAACAAGGACTCTTAATATTTAAATGTATAAGAAAAGTTCTTATTTATTTATTGTGAAGGCCATTAATAATATTTGCTTTTTTTATTTTTATTGTCGTTCAAAATTATTCAAACTTTGCAAATAGGTGCACACAATTCAATAGATTTTTTACCTTTCTCTTTCTGTGTAGACTGTCCAACTGGGTTGCTGTATAATCCTCTGTAAAGATATGTCAGAAGAACATGTTCACTTGTATGTTGTATTTTTTGAATTGGGGTTTAGAGCCGCTGTCAAGATTCTTTCTTGTCAGTTTAGGGCAGGAGGAAACCCGCAACATCCATAGAGTGAGTGAGTGAATTATTGTTTTACGTCACAGCGGGAATCTTTCACCAATACGCAATGAGACATCCGTAGAGGTAAAACTATGACAAGACCAAGGATGATAACTGCATTGCCTCTCTACAGACAGTGCATCCAATCAATATCACATCAGTAACTTTCGCAAACATTGATACCGGGCCCCCGGGGCAGGATTTGAACTTGGAACATTTGGCTCTGAAGTCCAACATTCTACCACTGTGCTACCAGCAGCCCCTTAACTTACATGTAATCAATTCTGCACATGAATAGAAATTACATAAATTTACATACAAAATAACAGTGTTTTCATAGTCTGTCTTGTTTTATATGGTAACAGTGATTTCTAATATATGTTAATAAATGTTATATGATGTCATTCAACTTTTATTTTTTTACTCCATAAGCTGCAGGTTAAGTCTTATATAAAAATTTAAAAATTAAACAAATTTATTATAATTTTAAATTTAACATGTGTGTGTGCATGTGTGCGTGCGTGCGTGACTGTGTTTCCATGTGTGTATTCATTCATGCATTTAGTATAGTATATAATTTATTTTTTTTTAAAACATTTCAAATTTCAGAAAATGCATACCAAATATCTTGGTGAAGGGTCCATGGGTGGTGCTGTAGCTGTCCACCTCTATGAACTTGCCGGCGTTGAGGTACAGCTTGACCCCGACATCTTCCGCGATGTCGTCCTCCGTGCCCTCAGCCGTGCAGGACGTGGTCTCCAGTACATAGTTCTTGTACTCCACTGACCGAGATTTCTTCTCCACCACCTCCACTACCTGCAGGATATCATAAGACAATGTGAGAGGACACACAAGACATTAGAGGACATTAGAGGACATTAGAGAACATGAGAGGGCATCCAGGACATCAGAAGACAATGTGAGAGGACACCAAAGACATTAGATGACATGAGAGAGCATCCAGAACATTAGAGGACATGAGAGGGCATCCAGAACATTAGATTTTGTTTGTTTGGGGTTTTTAAGTCGCTTTCAAGATTCTTTCACTTATATCACGACTTGTCAGTTTAGGCCAAGTATGTCATCAAGTCATGTTTGTTTTTAGGTTTATTGTTTGGGTTTTTCTTGGTAAAAGATAAAAATCAACTATTATTCAAATCTGCACAGCGTGTTTGTCACAAGAAGACTCACCACAAAGAAGTTGGCCTGCTTGGGGACCTTGATGAACAGCTTGTACTTGCCGAGATGCTCTAGTGGGTGTCCCGCCAGGTTGACGATGGGGAGGGTGAGCGACGTCTGAGCGGGCAGAAGCTGTACCGACTTCTCACACCTCTTCAGGCACAGTTGCATTCTGGGTACAGGAAGTAGACACTGATCACAGGTCTATACATACCAGGGTGCTATTCCACAATGTTTTTTCACCATTAATACAAAAAATCTGTTTATATAACGAGCATTAAATATTTTGAGTATTAATTTGTGCAGAGGGGCGACGTCCAAAAGATGGAACAGACAAAACGGCTCAATTTGCATGTGCGGGTATGTGGATAAGAGCATCAGCATGTGCACATTGAGCCGTTGTGTCTATTCCGTCTTTCGGACGTCACCCCTCTGCACAAATTATTACTCAAAATATTTATTCTCATGTTCACACCACTGTCTGACAATGTACGTAGTTGTCTACGTGTGAAGAAAAACAAATACATGTACGTAGTGTTCAAGTGCCATTAATATGTTTAAAGAAACATTTTCTGGATACTCAACGTTCTTCACAGATCAGTTTCCTGGTTCATTTGGTGTTTACATATCCACAAGGAGCGATTTCGCTCAAAACAATCACGACATTAATCGTTGACATAATCATGTTTGGTCTGCTTTAAAGACTTTTCAAGGATCCACGGGAACCCTGTGCAGTAAACCTGGGAGCACTGGCTAGTACATTACACAATCCTAATTTGTTATACATGTATGTTAGTTACGACTCGTAGAGCTGCGATCATTCTGACAAGGAAGGGGCGGTGTAAGCCCACTGGCCACCATAGGAGTACCATAAATCATTGAACCAAGCCTGCCTTGATTAGAGGCTGGGTCTCAGGAGCATCACAAAATTCATAAATGCCCGACTTGAATAAAAGCTGGCCTTGTTTATATGCCTGCCTTACTCCATGCTTGGCTATCAATTTCTATGGTGTAAACAAGTCAGTACTATAAAGTGAAATATTTTATTTTATTTTTTTTTACAGTATTCACAATTTTAAAAGTATATCATATGTTTAATGAAATTTCGTTTGAAATAAATATATGCCTGCCTTGAATAGATTATGGAGTTTAACGTTGCTGCGGGAATCGTTCACCCATTTGCGACGAATGAAATTAACAGAAACCCAGTCTTATATTCAAGGATTTATGGTACGTAATATTACACATGGTTCATAGAAAATGCATATCGGACTTTTCTATCGAGGTGTGATGAACTGAAATAAATTACTGGCTGAAGGCATTCAGGGACGTCCTTCAGAGCAATTACTGTGATAAACCTGTGAAGTTGACATAAACCAAAACATTACTTCACTATACACTGATAATTGTTCCACCTGACATCCTCCATGCAGACATGACAACAGACAATTGTGGTTTCAGCAGGAGTCTGGAATCTGGAGTCCGTCCAGGGCAATTAAAGCGACCCCTGGATAAATAAATCAGCAGATTTCTGCGGAAAATTACCACGCATGTTCATGTGTAGGTCTACATCGATGAAAAACAAATTGTAAGTTTGTTCTTACCTCAACTCAGTGAAGTACTTGTCCAGACCTCGTCTGTCTGTGTTGAGACAGTTCTCAATCTCCTTCACAGTTGCATGTTCTACAAAGCAACATAAACACCACTTATGTAAATATCACTATCGTCCTTTAAAAGTCAAAACCAGTAACTAAACCTTAAATGGGACAGGATTTGAACTCAGCGATTTTGGCTCGGAAGTCCAATATTCTACCAATGTTCTAGATTAAGCAGACCATTGGTCTTAGAACACAACACTGGTGTGTATGTGCTGACACATTAGCCTTCAGTTAGCTACAGGCCTGCGTTTCACGAAAGGATAGTACTATAGACTTGGCCTAAATCAGTGTGTGTCATGTTATTACTATAGCAGGAAATGACGTAAACCTCGATATACCCTTGGACTACCAGTACAACCTTTCTCGTGAAACGTGGGCCTGGGATTCATTCAGCCTACACTACTTTTCACTACACAGTGCTATGTAGTGCTACAGAAGCTGTTCAGCCAGCATATGTAAAACTATGTAGTACTACTTTTTACAATGGGTCTGCACTCCGTAGTGTTTTGTAGGAAAACCCAAAGCATGAAGCAAATAGGACTGCACGCATGCGCTAACCGATTTACTGCTATTTTGCTACAAACTCATTCAGCCAACCACTATTTTGTAGAAGAGTATAGTATTTTAGTGTACTGAAATGAAGTGCAGACTAAACCACCACCCTGGCCCCGAGATTACTAAACTATTTAGAGTACTCAAAGTTTTGTTCACAAATCCCTTCATAAAATTTGAGCTTTAGAATGAAATTGTACTCATAAATGTTTCGTAATCTTGGGGCTTGGTGTGTTTGAGTGATTGGTTGTGAGAGTTATCTCCCCTTACCTAGACATGGCACAGAGGTAATGTACGACCCTCTCTGGATGTCGATGGAGATTCTTAACACCTCGGACGACATTGACGGTGTCAGCAACGGCACGTGGAGAGCCACTGGCATGTCTCGCACCTCACCTACAACATGGACATGAGTGAGCAGATCCAGCCCCTCCCAGAGACGCAGTGTTAAAGGCATACAATCACAGTTTGTCGACATATTTCATGGTCAAACATATTTTTATATGATAGTTTTCAATATTTCCAGATTTTTTCAATTTTATTGTATTTTTATATCACGGGATAAAATGTTTAAAAAAATAATTGGATGCCTTTAACCAAGCAAGATGTTAATGTTAATGATAATCTTCTACAACTCAAAAAATGGCAGCCTGGCCCCAATGCAACTTTTTGAGTAAGATTTCATGAATAAAACCAAAGTTGAGCATGCCTATGTACTCAAAAAAGCTAAATCTCTGGGCCTGGTTCGTTTAATTAGAAGTTGTTAATTCCTGGTAACATGGGTAATCAGATGCAATAAACTTTCAAATTGATAAAATGTGTACTTACATTTGTCATCAACATATCTTTGCATCTCTTTTGCAAATTCCTGGAAAATATAAATCAGACATAAAATAAAAATTATACGATTACAAATTGTTTATATTAAGTCATTTAAAATGGGATGTTAGGTCCATATGACAGGATGGGATCTAAATCTGTGGCTAAAAATCAGAATTGACACAGTAGGAGAAATTATCACACCAGGTAGCGTTGCTACGAGGGATGAAATGCATACAGAAATATTGATCTTACTTTCAGTTTGATGTGTGTCCTCACTTCAATCGTCTGCATCAACAGTTTCTCTATAGAGAGCTGGTCGCTCTGAAATAAATGCAGTGAATGACACTGATTAGGAGTGAATGGCATTGAATTGATTAGGAGTGAATGACACTGATTAGAAGTGAATAACATTGATTATGGGTGATACAGCAAATTCCAAACCCCATTGCCATTGCCAGGCTGATTCTGCACATATTATGGGCATTAGTTCACAGTACTATAAGCAGTAAAGCTACAGACACTGGTTGGTACTGATCAATCAAGGATGATTAAGCGTACTGTCAGAGTGCAGTGAGAGACTTGTTGTTTTAACGTCACAGCAGGAATCTTTCAACCATATGCAACGTAGCAGTGGAAATATTTCACCCATATGCAACGACGCAGTGGAAATATTTCACCCATATGCAACGACGCAGTGGAAATATTTCACCCATATGCAACGAAGCAGCCGGATTTTTCACCCTTACATGATGGCGCAGCAATAATCTTTCACCCATTTTCAACGTAGCAGTGGAAATATTTCACCCATATGCAACAAAGCAGCTAGAATTTTTCACCCTTATGTGATGACGCAGCAAGAATCTTTCAACCATTTGCAACGTAGCAGTGGAAATATTTCACCCATATGCAACAAAGCAGCCGGAATTTTCACCCTTACGTGATGACGCAGCAAGACCCTTTCACCAATATGCAACGTAGCAACAGAACCATTACACTCTTCATCTTATTTTTTTAGCACTACGATCATACTATGGAGATAGTAGTTACAATTCTCAAAGCACAACGATCAGTCTGTGAAACAGGGGCCTGGAAGATTCTCACAATTCAAGGTCAAGGCTACAATTGCTGTCTTAAGAAAGAAGGTGTATTTTGTCAGATGTAAGTTGACAATACCTTAATTGCGAGTCCGACTTTATTGCTGTCGTCCGGCGACATAGACGGACTGTGACTGATCTGGAGAGGTTTGCCATCATCATCGTCACACACATGGACACTCAGCTTGTATACTAGAAATAGAAAGGAAATATTGTTTCTCAACTCAAAAATTAACATAAACTCGGCTTATTTCTTTCTTAATGTCATGATAAATGTACTATCAAGGAATTAATGAAATGGTTTGTACTTAAAGCATCCTAAATGCATATACTTTTTTGTTGTTCTGGGGTTTAGAGGCACTTTCAAGATTTGTTCACTAATATCACGACATGTCAGTTTAAAATATTTAGTGCTGAATGTTGTAGTAAACCTGCGAACACCATCTGGTACTGACAGACCAAGGATGTCAACTGTATTGCCACAGTACAGAGAGCACATCCTATCAATATCGCATCAGAACGATAACTTTCACGAACATCGATGCCGGGCTCCCGGGACAGAATTTGAACCCGGTACCACTGTCTCTGAAGTTCAAGCATTCTACCATTTGTCTCTGAAGTTCAAACATTCCACCATTGTGCTACATTTGTCTACATTCCACATTTGTCTACAAACCTGTTGCATCTTTGTCCTTCTTCAACTGATCTCTGGAAGAAACATTAAAAAATAGTAATCAAACTTTGCATAAACATCTACCGATGACAATTAATAATGGTGCAACAGAACTACGGACAGCGAGCCAACTCAGAATGCTCAAAAGCATGGTGATCTACCACTGCACTACAATCCACTCACAGTGGTTTGTACAAAGTCTACTGACCTCCAGTACGAGATAAGCAGACTTCTGCTGAGTGTGTACTCCTCCACCCTCACACTGTCTCCCAGTCGATTGTGGATCAGACGCTGTGTCTGCAACATAGAAGTCATGCTATTGTATACTCCCTAGGGAGTTGTGAAGGTATTACCCATGCACACTAATCCAATGACCAGGGTAATAATGTAGCGCTTTGAGCACGTACCTTGTGCATGGAGTCTAATGTGACATAAATACACATTATTAATACTGTTATTGTTATTATTATTAATTATAATAATAATTATAATAATAATTACAATTATAATAAAAATTATAATAATAAGTACGATTATAATAATAATTAAAATAATAATTATAATGATAATTAATTATTACTAATTATTATTGTTATTACTGTTTGTCTGACTCTGTGTACCATTATTGTTCCATCAGGGCTATTAACAGATAAACTATTATTGATACACAACTGCTACACACATTGAGAATGAACAACATACCTGAGAATGAAGAACCTCCAGCTGCAGGGACTGACAAAATGAATCTGTGTCTCTAGTCAAGGTTTTCACACAGAAAAATGTAAATATTACAACAGAACATGCCAAGAGTACAAAAATCCAAATACAATGAGCCCTCATTATAACGCAGCTCAAAATCAGAAAAACCACAGGGTTAGGCATGGATGCAAGTTTTATTTTCATTTGTTTTTGTTTATTTTGTGTGTTTTGATGTAATGGCTATTATACCACGTGTATTATACCACTGTTGATAATGTTTTAAATTAATTAATTGGTTGATATGAACTGGGTTTTAACGCCACTTTCAAGATTCATCCACTCATAGTTTTGTATGTGCATGCCCTGCTTGTGCTAGGCCAAATTCATATTAGCTGTTGGGTGCTAGCTCACTGGAACATCCTGCCACAGAATATTTACATTAATACATGTACCTGCCTATCTGCCTGACAAACTATTCAAGATCTCTTCACTGATTTTCTTTCTAAGAAACTCATTTCCCATTATCGGTGACAATTGACATTTATTTTCGAGCATTCACTCGGTGAAACAATATCTCATTAAAAAGGATACGTAGGACTTTGTACAGATCATGCAGGGGCTTGTCATTTTCTAGGAGTCTGTTTTGAGCCAACTGATGAATGTAGTGGATCTGAAGAGAGATGGTTGTAGTGTACATATATGTAGACAGAAGTCCCGTTCCTTTGAGCTGCACAAAGTGTTCTCAGACAGACAGGTGACATTACTCCAGTACGGTGTACTGTGTGAAAGGAACGATTAGCACAAGTCTCGCACGAGCAAGATGGCAACAAAGAGTTGCCTTAGATGTGGTGACATCACTGAACTATTCCTGTGCGGTCTGCACTACCTCACCAGCGAGTACAGACCGTGCAGTGCGTGAGTACAGACCGCACAGTGTGCAAGACGTTCCATTAACAAAATTGTCTGTTCGGAGTACTCCGAACACTTCGCACAGGTCAAAGGAACATCACCAGAGATATTGAAAACACACGTGCTTGCACAACATTCTTAAAAACCTTTAAAATAGTAATTGAAACATGTTTAACCCTCTCCATGCTGAAGGCAACCGGAGATGCCCTGAAGGGCTGTACCTAAGCCTAATCCAACAGCGAGAGGGTTAAAGCATTTGTGCAGCTCCTGGCCGAAAAATCTTTCATATGTAAAATGATAAAATTGTGTAGCATTTTGAGCACATGTTAATTGGTGTAATTGGCACATTAGAAATTATTTTTTTCTGACAAAGATTTGAAGAATATTTTACATAAATAAGGTTATTATTCTAAAAATTATATAAATAAATGTCACCAAGTCTTTAAATACCTGCAAAGAATGGACCAAAGACTTGCCATCTGAAATTGTTAAAAATCAGTGATAGTGATATTATTAACTGAAAACATACATATATATCCTAATAAAAACACATAAGAAAACATGAAATTGGTTTATTGCAAAAACATTTCCAAATCAGAATTGTATTAGTCAGAATGCAACAAAGTTCTCACCACCAGTTTCATTGTCTTCCACCAGGATGTCAATATCCAACAAGCGCCAGGGAATTACGGGACTGTCACCCATCAAGGTCAAGGTCACCTTAAAGAACACATGAACAATTATCAATAGAAGCACTAAAGAATTTACCAATGGCCAGTTACACAATGCATTAAATAACATCTCTACAATAATGAAAGTCTCATTGAACGTAAAGAAAACGAGACATTACTTACCTCAAACTCATGTTCAACAAGGAATTTCACTCTCCCATTTTCTGAAATAGTTAAATAGTAAATACACTCAGCGTTAAGCTAGCAAGTCCATAAACATCAACAGAGGAGAATAAGTAACTTAATTATTAGTTTAAAATATTATCCCTGAAAATGTATGTTTTCTGAAAGCAGGAGTTTGCATTCGCTAGACTTCTCGATAATTTGCAACTCGGATTACTGCCGCTGATAAATGTTTTCTCAGAGCAAGCGTTAACATTCCCTTGACTTCTCAATAATTCGCAGTTTGAATTACCTATGCTGATAAATGTTAGCTTTAGAGTTCACAATCCTTAAGACTATGGTAACGGACAACTGTGATGTCAGCAGAAACCAAGCCCAGGATCGACCTCTGGACAATTAAATCGGCGGATATATACATTTCGATAATTCACAGCTAGGTGCTGGAGTTCGCATCCATTAAAACTTCTCAATAATCCACAGCTCAGACCACTGGCGCTGATAAAGGCAACTTTTATAAGAGCGCATGTTAACATTCGCTAGACTTGTCGATAATTCGGATTACTGGCACTGATAAAAGCAAGTTTTCAACGGACCTATCTTGAGCCTCCTCATCTGGGCTGGTAGTTCACAGGACACAAGGCGGTATTGGATGACCTGGTTCAGTCTGTGGAGGGTCTGTTTCTTCTCCTGGGGCGTGATCGGGTCTGGGGGGACGATCTTGTCCTGAGGGGGGTGGGGGAATCATACAAAGATCATCAATCATTCTGTCAACATCAATTAAATCAATCAATATATAGTGACAAGATCTTTGCATGTAGCATTACATTTTAATTTTTTTAAAAATATTTTTCTACATAATATTACCAACTACAGAAAAGTATTAAAAAAAATATAAGAACAGTTTGTTCTAAATATAGGCTAAACCAAATTCTTTTTTTTATTTCCGTGTTCCGCCAATTTATTGTGAACGCAAAGGATTATGAGACATTAGAGGGGAATACTTGCAAGTAATTTTTATTTCATTTTTATAAATGTTTTATTCCAGTAGTAACATGGGTATACATTATATAGATCCGAGAGATACAGTTACTAAAGTCAATATCATTACTCAAGCATTGTGGTGTGAAGGTTATAGGGGTGTTACATAGAGTAGGGCGAGGGTGTATTGCTGACCCCCTCCCCCTCCCCCCTCCCCATGAGAGCTGTCTACACCTACCCTGATGCACGTAGGAAGTCGGGTATACGTTCCTGTGGTCAGCACATCAATAGCACAGGGCAGAGAAAAGCTTGGAAGCCTGAAATGGAACATTAATGAAAATAAACATACTAGTATTTTATAGCAAGACACAGTAAAGCTAGTACTGTAAAGGTCTTATCCATTTGAACAGGGAGAAATTAAACAACAATTGTTTCAGGTGTTCAAAATTATTAGAAAATTATTGACAGATTTGTTGTTTTATGTCGGTGCTGGAATATTCACCAATGTAACAACTATAATATAGAGAGGAACATTGAAAATACATTACGGACATTCTTCAAGAGTGAGCATAGCATAGACTTAGGAAACAGTATAAACGTCAAGTGAAATTATGCATATTTCCAATTATCAATTTGATGGAATTGATCATCAACAATCGCATAATTTGTCGTTAATCAAAGACCAGATTCTATGATTAAATGCTCCAGCACTAATGTAAGCCAATGACACCAAGGCAATGCCCATCAATAGTACCTGGCTGTGACGAGCGTTTCCCTGGCAACCTTGGCCAGCTGATCAGCAGTGTCCACAAAATACATAGATTGTTGTTCCAAGAAGTTGCAGATATCCTGAAAATAAAAACGTTAAAAGTCCATGACACATTGTAACATTCTTCTAGCCATTTGATTGGTTGAAAAATAAAATCTTCCAGTATCAAATATATATTTCTTAAAACAATAAAAACTTTAAATACAAACTATAAAATCACAATATTGACCTGTGATCATGATAAAATATTGAAGTTTACATGCACTAAATGGCTACATTTGAGGAAATTAAAAAAAATAAATAAATCCATTATTGAAAACAAATTTCAGAAAGATCTGCCTGCATACATCTCATCACGCAAACTGAAATCTTTCAATTAATATGGGCATAAACATATTTAGCATTCCTCCCCCGCAGATCACTGGACTCCAAACACTCACTGTGCACTTGTCAACTTTACTGGCTGATGTTGCCCACTTGACCAGGGCAAGAAGTCGCACAAACAACTGGCGAGTACGATTGGCAAACTGAAATATCTCGATTTTCCTGGAAAACACATGAAACACAATTACCTATGGTAATCACAATAATTTACAAATAACTGTATTTATAAATTAATTGAATTTCATACATGGTTTTTATAAGTGGAAAATAAAAATATGTAGGCTTAATCAAAATTCCATTACTTCATTATTGCGATAAACAATGTAACAAAGTGCATACAGATATATACCACTACTACTAATAATAATAATAACAATGTTACCTTTCCGTATCAGTCTTCCTTGGTAACCTGAAAAACAAAACAAGTAGCAGCATAATCAACATAATCAGCATACATCATTGTAATTATTGCATTATTGTATTATTGCATTCTTTCAGTTTTATAATATAAATTATATCATAAAATTAATTTACAACCTGCTTTTAACATGTTGAAAGCAAAAATAATTTAAATCTAATTAAATACTATTAATATTAATATAATTTTTGGTCCACATGTCAAAATAAATATTATTAATATTAAAGAAGTATAGCATTGACACGATCAAGACTCATTCATCATTTTTCATGGCATCATAATGGATTTGAATATAATTGAAATAAAAACCACATGTTTGATATTAACATACCAGTAGCATGTAGAGGTACACTAGTAGAGGTACACTAGTAGTTTCAAAGGTGTACAGGTTTTTACGAGCTGAAAATTCTCGTATAAACAAAGACAGAAGGTCGAGTGGTGTACAAGAAATTTCCGCTTTTAAAAACCTGTATGCCCCAGAAATCATGCTGGTAATTAATTTATCCAAGATTGTAATATTCATGCCAAAAGTCTTTATAAAGTACAATTCGAGGGTAGCCGCAATAACATCACAATCATGTATGAGGTCACAAAGTTTACCTACGGCCATGTGGTGCACGACTTTTATCAGGACACCTCTCAACCAATCAAATCGCTAGAATTATGGCATATTTTGGATATTACTTACAACTCTGACAAGACACTGAGTTCATGGTGGGTTCGCTGCAAGCTGTAGTCGATGAGAGTTGCCAGGGAAATAGTTCCCGCCCCGCCTGGTCCTCCAGATGGCACAGGCATCGTCTCTGTCGGGGGCATACCGTAATCACCTATACTAAAACACCATGCACCTGAAATAGATAGTCTACGGTAAAGTTACATAACATAAAATGTCCTGTCATACATGTCATACTACTTACCCTATAGGTAAAGGGCTTGCAAATCTGAGCTATTTCACTTGTGTTCCATTAGCACCAATTCACAATAAGCTTTACTTATTTGGACGATAGATTTGGTTCAAATGTAAAGTAAAAAAAACAGGAAATATTGGCCATGGGTCATTTTAGATTGGAATACATAATGTTCTACAATACTACATTTTATCACTGTCATCATGGTGTAAAATAGTAATAAAAGGTATATTAAATTTTAAATGATTATGATAAATTGATTGAGACAGCCCCCCAAAATATTCACAATTTCATAATAACGATTTGTATCATTTTGACTATTACAAAACTATTAGGTGTTGACTTTTACAAAACTATTAGGTGATAAAGATAATAAAATTCAGATTAAGGGCTAAATAAAGTAATACATTTTAAAATAGCACCGTGATAGTATTCTCATTACAATCTATTACGGGACATTTTCAAAACTAGTTGACAATGTCATCATTCGAGACGCTGGCAGTGCAGTGATGGGAGCGCTAGGAGAAATAAAAACTTCAGCTAGTAACAATCTGGATTTTGTCCTTAACTCAGACAAAGGATAGGTAAATAAACACATTATTATGAGTTGATGTATAACCACTGATACCCAGTACGTGTCTGTCGTTTGTGTGCTGAGCCGCTATCACGAAAACTGGAGGTCTGATCGCTTTAATAAGCAATCATTCATATATTGAGTTCTGCTTTATCAATAACTTGTTAGTACCATACCTAGCAAATTTTAAATGTCACGTTACCATGCTTACCATATGATTATTCATCTAAATATACCACTGAGGTTCAAATTAACTTGTAATATTTGCATCGAACACGGCGGCCATATTGTTCACTGTGCGTTTACATCGGCTATGTCCGACGTCAACATCAATTGTGTATGTTCTGATTGCCATTTTTATTTTTTTTATTATTATTGTTATTATTCGGGAGTCTTTTTATAAAGAACAAGTGTTTAACGACGATACATCATCAATTTACGTAGTATTATTACTAGGCTTGTAGATCTAGTAATAATACTACGTAAATTGATGATGTATCGTTAAACAATTTTTATTTATAAAAAGACTCCCGAATAATAACAATAATAATAATAATAATCGTCATTTTCGTATGGAAACTTGCAAACATAATATTGTAAACGTCGGCTTGCAGATCTAGTAATAATAATACTTAAATTATAGGTTCAGATGCTCTGTAGAGTGCACAGATTACGAATGTTCGGTTTCTGACATAAGTTTTCATTGGTAGGCAAGATAAAGTTTGGCCTCATTGTAATTTGTATGCATGTTATATGCAATACCGTAGATGTTTACCGTTGTTCTATTTTACGTAGTCAGTCTAACAACATGGCGATAACACTGACGGACGACAAGCTCGCCGAACTGAGAGATCGGCTAAAAGACAAGCCACGCTATTTAAAGGTAAATTGTGTACAATATCCATCGATACGATTTATATACAGTCTATCGCTCAACACCATCAACTCTTCGAAACCTTTTCCTGTTCTAGCTTTTTCTAAATCTCGAGGGCACCTTGACCTTGCATATGAGGACCACCCCTTCTCAGATGATGACTATAAAAACGCCAACTGAAGACATGTATATGTTTATAACTTACTTTATTCTAACCATTATATTATCTTCATATTATATTATCTTCATAGTCTAAATCATTTATATTACATTTTAGCGGTTTGAGCATACCTTCATAGCCTACTCTAGCGTTAACATTGGGCAATACGATTACGGAAATATGCAAACGTATTCAGTGTGTGTGTGTGTGTGTGTGTGTGTGTGTGTGTGTGTGTTGTGTGTGTGTGTGTGTGTGTGTGTGTGTGTGTG
>JAUTBT010033955.1:0-37406 GCA_032361225.1 Lepetodrilus schrolli | reverse complement strand
TGCCACTCTACAGACATCGCATCCTATCAATATCGTGTCAGAAAGGTAACTTTCGCGAACATTGATGCCGGGGCCCCGGGGCGGGATTTGAACCTGGAACCAACTGTTCTACCACTGCGCTACCACCCGCCCCTGTGATGCAAGTAAAATAATCTTAAAAACGGCTCTAAACCACAATTAAATAACGTTTTCCAGAGAGCCCAGGACACGTTAAAATAACACTAAAACTATTAACACATTTCTGCAGAGAGCGAATCAAAGTTTGTCTTCAATAATTTTCGCTGCTTACCAATGCATTTGGCATGTCTGTGTGGACAGAGGGCTTACGTGTACACTTAGTGGATGCTTGTTGAGCAACCGCAGCGCGCTGTAACCGCGGTAAGCTTCTGGCCAGAAATCGCATGTTTGATTTATAAGCAGACGGTCACCATCGCTCCAACGTCTGATCGTCAAACATGGCCTCCTGGTGACATTAGTTCATGACATTCCTGACCCATGTGTGAAATTTAACAAAGCACATGTTTGAAACATTTAAGAATTCATTTGATGGAGCTTTTTTCCTTATGCTTTTTCTGTCTCCACAGGGCAAATATATACGTTCGATGTTGGTGTTGTGACATTCCGTTTGCAATCTTAGGTTCAAAATGGCCCAATTCTAAGCTCGGCACACACTCTCGTGGCGAAATTCAAACGGTATGTTTGCATGGATTTGTGTACATCAGAAATGATCATTTTTTAAGATATTTGTCTTCTAGAATTTTTAATTTTTTTTGAACTCATAATTTTGGGGAGGTTTGTTTGCCTGGCAGTGTTTGCTTTATAACTTGGATCTTTACCAAAGTAATTATACAGGAATATAACGGAATCGAACTTGCTGGAATATGAGTCGAGTCAATTTACTGTTCGCTTCCGCTCTATATAAATCCATGAAGTCACTAATGGCCACTCGAGACAAACTGTGTTAGTAATCACGTTCTAGATAACGGCCACACACTAAATGAAAAGTCGTGATATCTTAAAATCGAGCCTCTGCAGGAGTCCGGATATAAAAGAACAATATTAAACCTGATTTTTTATTTTAAAATATTTTTTATTACATCGTTGCTATCCTGCCTGGCATTATGTGTGGCCGTATTCAGCATGGAATTTGTTTACCAAGAGCTCCCGTGACTACAGAATTCCAGCTATGGTAGCAGCAACTGATGGTATTAATGCTAGCAGGTTGTTGAAAAATTTAAAGCGTGTTTGTCAAGGCAAACAATACTGGCTGAAAATGGAAACACAAATCATGTATTTATTGCTGGGATGAGACGGGGACTGTCCGAAGGTCAGGTCAGATATCTGAAGCTGGCATTGAATGGAAGTTTCGTACTTGCATAGTGCTGCAGACTTGGATGATTTTGGTCCAGAATTAATGTTGAATGTTTGTCAATGTCGCTGGACAAACTGTGGCTCTGTAGCTCTGTTAATATTTCGACAATTCATGCTGACTATGGCTGGACTAAATACATGTGATGAATGAACGTGGTAGTAGTTAAATGTATTTTAGCAATGAGAGTCTGTTCTTGTGTTTTCTCAAGTCATGGGCATAACAATATTTTTCATCAAATCTGACAACAATTTATTCATTGCATTTGTCTGCGAATTAATATTGAGAGCCTTTGTATTATAGATATCAAAATGATATGATGAGAAAAATATTATGTAAATTTTAACGTAAAATTATTTGAAAAGGATTAGTTTGAAGTTTCGCGTCGCTGATCCTTTGGACTTTGACAAATCTGTATCTTCAAGCTCCTCACAGCTCAAGGGTTCGACAATATGTCAAGCAGTTTGTTTGGTACAGGATTACCGTGCGCGATAACTTTTATTTATGCGATGAGTTTTTCCCACAGTTGTCTTCCGACTGTGTTCACAGGTCTCTCGGCTAGGCGTTGATTGGCAATATTTCACCTCCGTGATTTGATTGCCGAGATACCATCGTCACCCTAACTGTTCAACTTCATCAATAATTTCTCCCGTTGGAAATCCGTGCCCGGTCTTCATGTGATGTGCGGCGTCGGGGGTTTCTGATTAAACTGGTGTAATGGTATCCTTCAAAACAGATGCCATTTTGTTGGAGAGCAAATTTTAATGCCAGATTGCAATGAACTCTGGAAAAGAAATGTTCAAGTAATTTCAAGTATCTTCTTTCAAACATTGTTAAGATGACCTCATCGGAAGTGGGAAAGGTCACATTTAAGCCAAGAGCTTTTCACTTCTCTTCAAAATATTTAAGCAATTACAGCTGTAATTTCGTTTCTTTCAGCAGGATTTAAATTTTAAAATCGAGTCATGTTTCTTTTTTTTTTAAATGAAAGGTTTTTAAATGGTGGTTGGATGTATTTGACCTGTGTTGGGGGAAAGTAGAATGTTTAACCAAATAACAATGAAATTGTAAAATAAAATATATATATATATATTTGTTTGGTTCTACATTGAGATATATGTATCTGTTTAACTTTTTCACTGTTCGAGGTAGTCACAGATGACTTACCAAGCAGTTATTTTTTAAACTAGTAAGCAAGAGGGTTAATAGAGTGAAGTGGTTCTTGGGGGAAAAAGGCCTTCAGATTGTTTAACAAAATGCCTCTTCAAATTGTTTAACAAAAGGCCTCTTCAAATTGTTTAACAAATATGCTGAGGATACTTGTATGGACAATTAATTGGGGCAAGAAATATACATGGCCATATCACAGGGCCCTATTATGTTGTACCATTTTCATTGCATAAAGTATGAAATAAATCGTTTCTGTTAAATAGTAATAATATGCAACATAAACAGAGAGGAAATGTTATCATTTTCAAATTTAAAAAAACATTTATAATGAAACACTATGAAATAATAAAAATCTATGCAATAGTTGTTGCAAAAGTATAAAATCAAATTAAGCATAATTACACTTGCATTTTGTTTGATATAAAGAAAAATTAACTTTTAGAATATTGGATAAATATACAAATTTGATTAATCATTTTCTGGTTCGAGGTCAAGCGCATTTAATAAGATGAGTTTCCCAGGCATGGCTGCGATACATTTAACCCCATCCTTGCTGGATTAGGCACAAGCACTGCTCTTTAGGGCATCTCTGGTTGCCTCCAGCATGGAGAGGGTTAAAGCATGAATGATAAAGATTTATTGAACTACCCTTGACTTTGATCATCATAAAGTGATATATTTTCCGTTTATCTAATGTCAATTTTTGTATGAACATTAAAATTATATTGATAACTAAGAGTGAACCACAAATCATTGGACACTGCTGACATCAGTACATTATTATCCCATTAATTCAAGCAGATGATCAGCTCTGTAGTGTCACTATTCACCGAGTGGCACCATTGCATACCAAATTTAAGGACTTCCTTGGCAATTTGTGCCAACCTGACAAAACAGTCTGGCACGAATCTCGAATCAGAGAATGTCATATACCACTCACGAGAAATAAAACTGCAATTTTTGGCTATTAAATTGAAATATGTCTTTGAAAGTTCTTCAAACTCTGATATGAACTTTGACCCAAAATTGACTTTCCAGTGATAGGAAGGTCCATATTTTCCCTTGGTCTAGACGTTCTGGCGATGTTTTTGGGTAGCAATGAGACACCAATGGTGCCGGTGGTGAACTTCAAAGAAATACGAATTTCGAGCAGAAAATCTGCAACAGGAACTACAGTGGATGTTTTTATTGATGATGGCGTATACTTGGGCAGAATGGTTGAGAATGGCTTCTGTAGTATACTCAATAAAATAAATTAATGGCCAGTAGATATTTTGTGGGAAAGTTTTCTTCCAAATTTCAGAACTCTGCTTAAGTAATCTGGAGCCATTTTTATTCCAATGCATATTCCAAGTACCTCTAGCCTGTTGATATTTGGAAATATTTCTTTGTTAAAATAATATAGAGCTACATTTGTAGTTGGTCTTCAGTATTTTCTTTCTGAAATGTTATCACAAAACAATGGGTATAGTTTCTTGAATTTCTCATATCTACAATGAGATTATGTAAGCACTGCCATACGCTCTCTCAGTGGAGATGAGAGCTTCAAGAAATTATAACATACAGAATGTTTAGATTTGAATTTTAAAATAAAATTGTTCGCATAAATAATTCTACACCATGTACTAATGCGCATGGAAATGGTATTCACGAATATTATTAGTAATGTAGTAGTCTTGGTGGAGATGTGTAAATACACTACAGGAAAAACAGAACAGATTACAATCTGTTTTCCTGTCTTGGTTGCGTGATATGTAGATAATTAAAAAAAAAAATCGGTCTGGAATACATATGCGTGTATTACACGCCCATCAATAACGAACACAGGGCTTTCATTAATATTCAAATCTTTGAAGAGGAAATAGCTAAAGGCATTGAATGTTTTCATATATAATGAATGAAGAAAAGCTTAATCATGCTTTCAAAAATAAATCCATTTTTAAAGCATTATTAGGTTGAATTTCCTCGTCCAATGAGCTTTCTCTGTTAGGGTCACATGGTGTAACATTATGCACAAATAATCAGACTCGTTTAAACACCATTTTGTTACATGTGCAGTTGGTAAAGCTGTCAATTTCAGTACTGTATTTTGGGGCAAGTGGTAGCACAGTGGTTGAACATTGGAATTCGGCATCAAAGGTCTGAGTTCAAATCCAATCCTGGAACACTGTATCAGTGTTCATGAAAGTTACCCTTCTGATGTGATCATGAAATGATGCGCTGTCTGTAGGGTGGAAATGCAGATATCATCCTTGGTCCGTCAGTACCGCTGGTGCTCACAGGTTTACTGCAACATTCAGTGCTACAGATGTTACAGGTTTCATCCTACCTTAAACTGACGAGCCATGATATGTGGATCTTGAAATTGGCTCTAAACTCCAATTACAAAAAAAAATAACAGGAGAAGTCATGTATTTGGCAGAATATAATATTATGAAAGTTGCTGCATTGAAAATACCTTCATATGACATTTTTTCCGGCATGCTAATCCAAATTTTGTCATATGTTCACTTTTGCATTTCCAATAGATTGTTCTGCAAGAGAACGATTAATCAGTCTTGATTTCACCAGTTCCATAAATCCAAATATTAATTCTAAGCTTAGATGTTATTCCATATGTAGCAGCACAATATGATGTTGATCAGTGAATCTAGTCGTTTGATATTGGAAACCATATTTGCCTGGCATTTTAACAGAATGATTAATGGTTTGTTAAAACCATTACAGGCTGGGTGTGTCAATGTATTGTTTAATGTTTTGGATGTTAAAACAACATTTACTATTCTTGTTTTCTGATTTATAGTTTAATCACTGTGTCAACTAACTGTTGTAATTTTTTCTCTCACTTTTTCTCTTTCTCAAAAGTCTCACAGAAAATCAGTTTAGGAACACGTTTGTTCAACGTTTGACAAACACATCCAATTTTCAATGCTGGCGTTTTGATGGAAGGACTTCGTAGGGGTAGATTATCACAGAAAACAATTGCCCCGTCACAAATGGAAAGATTTCATTTGATGATGTTTGCCATGAAAATGAAGAAAGATGTCGAGTGTGACATTGTTTGATTGCAAGTCCACGTTACAAAGTGAATTGTTTTAAGCCTAACTGGCATTGTATGCTGAGCGGTATAAAGACCTCATTATCAGGCCTTCTCTATGTTTGTTCAAGACCATCGATCATACTGTAGATATTTTAAAGAGACTTTTACATCCAATGCAGCTTTTAACAGTATTTTGTAGTGATTGGATCTGTGTGTCTGTGTGTGGATGGGGGGGTTGGGGTTTGGATGTGTGGTTGTTGTGGGGTGGATGTGTGGTGTGGTTCTCTGTGGAAGGGGGTGGATGTGTGGTTGTAGTGGTTAGCTTGGTGTGGGATGGGCATGGATTTGTGGTGTTGCTGATGATTGAAGTGGTGCAGGTAGATTGGAAAATAGCACAGTTGTTACTGTGTTGGACTACAAAGCTTATGGTTCCGAGTTTGAATCTTGGCCATGTGAAAAAAATCTTCTCTTTAGAGGGGCATAGAGTATAACAACATCTGCACACACATTGTTGATCATTGTGCACCATCTGTCCTTGAGTTCAGAGTAATAATGTATTACATAGACATCGTTGGTTTGTGTGTACCAACCTTGACACGAAGGTCTAATAGCTCTCGTCCCACCATAAACACATCACGCATCTTCTCCATGCTTAAAGCCACTCAAATAAACACAAGCATGTATTAAACACCAAGTAGTAGTTAGGATAATTGGTTTTATATATGAAACTATGGAGCTGTGTAAAGAGTACAAATATAGTGCTATATGAATTGCTTTTATCTATCAGTGTTTATCAACCCTAAGTATATGATTAATTTGCTTCATTATACATTAAAGACTATTGCTATAATTCTAATTCTTGCTTTTAGTATGATTTGAACCCATATTATATGTAAGGTCATTTATAAACCAATATTTACATCTCATAAACATAATGTAATTGGATCTGTAAGCTTACTAACACAGAGGAGGTGTGCCTGTGATACGTTATGCTCTTGATTAGAATAGAAGTCTTTAAGGACAAATACATTCCTGATAAGGCTGGGATGGAAAGATAAGCTTTTAAAACCTACAAGCCCAAATAATTGTTTTTATTAAATATTAAATTTATCCTAGCCGTTAGGGTACCACTATAGACCCAATACATAGCATTAAGTTTAATTTAACTTATGTCTCTCTCCCTGCTGAATTAATCCCAATTGCTGCCCCGTAGGGCTATTCTGGTTGCCTTTAGAAATGAAATGGTTTACGTGGTGTGAAATGATTAGTAGGGCTGACAGGCTAGTGTTAATATCTATACCTGAATAATGTTCATTGAAGCATATTGCTGTAACTGCAGCAGGCTTTGCCAGTGATCTAGCACCACCAGCCAGTGGAAATAAACTTTAGTATAAGCAGGGCATGTGCAGAAAAAAACATGCAAGCCACTATATGAGTGAAATAATCTTGAAATCATCTCAAAACCCCAATTCAACTAACCAACCAACATTGAACCATTTGAGTTTTTAACGTAAATTTATGCAGCACGTTATACAAATATTTAATTCTACAATCTAAGGCTTTTCTGTATGAAGCAGCATAACTCTTTAGTAACCTTCAACTTTAGTTAGACTACCCCACTGCTAAGACTACCTCAGACGTACTCCATTCTGTATAGGCCAGCCCACGTCCTAGACAAGCCGTCTGGCATTGTTTTGTTGTGGCTGAAAGCTGGTACATTTGAAAGTCGTCCATTCACTTCTGTGACTTTCTAAGCAGGAGATCCTCTACAATGGATATCGCCAATGAAAAACCCATCGTCATTGTTTTCATTTTGTCTGTATTTGTCGTTCACTTAAATTCCGTTTCGTAGCTCGTTGAAGTCCAGGCCCCCGTTCCACAGAACAATCGTAGCATTACGAGAGTCGTAACTCCTTAGCAACTCCATGCTAACATACAGGAGTTACGACTCGTAGCGCTACAGTTGTTCTGTGGAACAGGCCCCAGGCTTGTACCCCACAGGCGGTTGGCATTCCCCATGGATCAAGCGGACGTTGTTTCAAACACCTTTGGCAGACTACTCTCAAACAGAACCATACCTCCTCAAACTCTTTTCTCCACCCCCCCCCATTCCCATCCCCCTCTCTCCCCCAGTGCATGTCAAGCATTGTACAAATATTCCTGCAGAGTAAAGTCTCTATGTTGTACTCGAATTAGTTTTAATAGGAAGTAAAGTCTGCTGCGAATTCTGGGAAGTTGCTAGAGGTTATCATTCATTATACCCGATGACACAGGTAATTATTTCTGTCAAAGGACACAGAGATTTGTCAAGATTTGTCCATGCCCTCGGAAATATTTTTTGAAGGGCAAGCTCATGTTTGTGCAAGATTTGTCCATGTACTCAGATATTATTTTATATAGGGCAATCTCACATTTGTGCGAGAAATATTATTGGGGATTGATATAGTTTGGATGTAGTGTTGACAGATGTTATTAGTTTTCGTCATCCATGTTTAATATGTAGTGATATTGGCTAATAGTTGGCCATTGTGGTAGTGCATTTATCTTACTACTGACATTTATTGATCAACGAAAAATAGTTTGTCACCATGCTAGCAATGTTTTATTAGCAGCGGTAGATAAGAAGAAAAAAATGGTATTTTGAGTGATTGTCTGATTTGTTTCATAATTGTTCATGAAAGATAAATGTTTTGAGAAGTTTTTAACAGAGGTTTTCTTGCTTGAAATGATATATTGGATAGTGCAATGGTTTTAACCCATTGAAATTGAATTTTGCCTTGTGATAATAGTACGTTCTTTGCATTAACTGAGAGAGTTATGCAACTTGTGAAAATATTTCCATACCCACATCACTCAATGAGAGATCCTGAATATTTCACTATATAATATGAATGTGCTGTGGTGTGTAAGTTATGTTCGACAACTGGGAATTATTTTCTTAATTAATGTACAGTAACTTTGGGAATCATTGTTTACCATAGATTAAACCGAGGTCTTAAGTTGACCAATCAGCAATGCTAAAGGAATACACAGTAAAATATAAGAGAATTATGGGACTCATTGTAATATTGATGTTGATCTGTCTGAGAATCGCTGTCGCATGATGTCGCTGTAAAATAACTATGGGAATCAATGTAATACTGAAGGTTGTACAAGATTAACTAGAAATCATTATAGTATGATGTTGGTGTAAAATAACAATGAGAATCGGTTGTTATACTGAAGCTTGTGCAAGATTAACTAGGAATCATTGTAGTATGACATCGGTGTAAGGTATCTCGGCCGAATCATTGCAGTGATTACCAGAATGTCGCAAACAAATGCTCATCCCTAACGATATCCAAAGCATGTCTCCAACTTCAGGACATTTCTGCTGGTGGCAAAGTTGCCTTGAAAGTGTTATGTGGATGTAAACATTGCCAGTGCTGTCTCATGACACAATCTTTAAGGTGAATGTTCTGAGGATGCAGTGTGTGGCTTGTACAAGGCTGGCGGCTATGGAAAGGATCTCTAATACTAATCCTGTTGTCAAGGACAATAGTATAGAGCATTGTAGGAGCTGATATAATGTGAGCTGTATGATATTAAGCAAGCTATGATGTTAAGGCAAGCTATGATGTTAAGGCAAGCCATGATGTTAAGGCAAGCCATGATGTTAAGGCAAGCTATGATGTTAAGGCAAGCCATCATGTTAAGGCAAGCTATGATGTTAAGGCAAACCATGATGTTAAGGCAAGCCATGATGTTAAGGCAAGCAATGATGTTAAGGCAAGCAATGATGTTAAGGCAAACCATGATGTTAAGGCAAGCAATGATGTTAAGGCAAGCCATGATGTTAAGGCAAGCTATGATATTAAGGCAAGCCATGATGTTAAGGAAAGCTATGATGTTAAGGCAAGCTATGATGTTAAGGCAAGCCATGATGTTAAGGCAAGCCATGATGTTAAGGCAAGCCGTGATGTAAGGCAAGCTGTGATGTTAAGGCAAGCCGTGATGTTAAGGCAAGCTATGATGTTAAGGCAAGCTATGATGTTAAGGCAAGCCATGATGTTAAAGCAAGCTATGATGTTAAGGCAAGCTAGTTAAGGCAAGCTATGATGTTAAGGCTATGATGTTAATGCAAGCCATGATGTTAAGGCAAGGTATAATGTTAAGGCAAGATTGGGATATATTGTTTGCTATCACCTTACCGCATAGTGCATGGCTATCACCTCATATGTTATACCTACCTTTGCATGTGGGTAAAGCCATAAGTTGGAATCTACAGGTTCTCCTCTGAACATCAGCAGATCTACTGTAAATACACTGAATGTCTGTGTAAAACAGTGTCCAACACAAACTGACAAAATCTGGATCTACTACTGACAATATTGATTGTTGTCCATGCACTTGACCAAAATGGCATGAATTTATGGTCAGTCATGGGTATTTGTCCACCTTCAGTCTGGTCAAGCTAGTGTGCGATATTAACTGCTCTTATACTGGTCTCACTGGTGACTACTTCGGTTCAATGGTTACTGTCTCATACTTACACTACTTGTAGTCCAGAATCAACATGGTCTCGCTACGTGTTCATTAACCATGTTACACAAGTAAGAATTGTATTCTTCATGTGCAACGATACCATTTTGCATTTTCAACAATGTGCAACAGGCTGAAGCACTTATTTTAAGAAAGTAACTTATTTCACAGGGAATGGGTTTCTGGTGGGAGGAAATTGTAATACAGGCACACGATACTTTGTTATGCTGGATTTGGGTTGTACACACCTTAGAGAGTTGGAAGTCAAGTGAGTGCACACTAAAATATCTGGTCACAACAATTTCAGCATTGTTGCATTTTTAAGCTATAAAACATGTTTATGAAAACATGACAGTTTCTCCACGCTTTGTTGTTTGTCATCATGTGTCATTGTGTGTTTCCATGTGTCATATTGTGTCATTGTATGTCTCTTTGTATCAATGAATGTCTCCATGGTGTCTCCATGTGTTGATACAAATACAATTTTGAAGTTTTAATCCAATATCTCAACATCCCAAGTGTATCGAAATGTCCTCCAAAATGTCCGAGCAATCTCAGCCATTTTTTTCGACATTTATTTTCAATTTGCTTTACATGCTCTAATCCAAATGACTGCCTTCCCCCAGGGAAAGGAAGGCAGTTGAATTATTTCTTTCCCCGCCTGCAATAAATTATTGCATTTTCCCCCCTCACATATTTTCCCAACAGGAAACCTGGGCATGTTTTGTTTGCTGTAATGCTTCTGTTGATATGCACCACTATTGGCACGTATATGTGTGTGTGCAGCAAGCAAACAAGACACGTCATTCCCCCCTTGCGTATATGTATAGTTTGACTCACGTTGTTGCCATTGTAAAGTGAAAGTAACATGCATTATATGCTTACACACACTACTGCCGGAAGTTATATTCTGTCATGCATTTGGGAGCCGTGACATTATGAATTCATGCATGCTACTACTAACATGACCAAGGCGAAAGCAAGTTAAATAAATGTTTCTCAGGTAGGATTTTTAAAAATAATTATTTATTGAAGAAAAATGTAGGTGGGGAAGAAGGAACGATTTGGTATTTCATTTTATTTTGTTAATTTTGATTATTTATCTTTCACAGTGATTAAACATGTCATTTGCTTCCTTGTTCCATGCATAATTTATTGGGATGATAATAATAATAACAATAACAACAATAATAATGATAATAATAGTAATGATAATAATGATAATGCACGCTTGTGATATGTTAAATCCACACTTAAAAGCATACTGAAAGCACTACATTATTATCACAGTCAATGGATCAGTGTCCCCTTTCCACAAAACGTCACGTATGGGTGAAAGATTCCCGCTGTGATGTAAAACAATAATTCACACTTTCCTTTCCACTTCATGGGAGTATACAACTGAAACAGCATGCTAGAAGGTTAGCAAGTGTACTACTGTTTCCTACCAGCTACACCCATCAGCTTGTCAAAGTTGCTTAATGTAAACTTTTTGAACCAGAAACCAGAACGGGGGAAACTATTAATGCAGATTTCAATTGCAGTCACATCTACTTATTTGCATTGCCAATCTGTCATCAAGTTTTATGCAATTAATCATTTGTATGTGAAGTTTTGTACAACCAATGAATAGCTTTTAAAGCATCTCACCTGAAACTTCCCCGAGAATTTTTTATTTTATTTATTTTTTCTTTAACCTTAATTCATTTTGCATGACAAAGGTTTAATTTTTTTATAGAATGAACTTGCATGTACTTTGTAGAACAACTGTCTACCATCGAGAATGTTTCGTACAGACCTACAAGCCTTTGCTACAGCAGGGAGACAATTGAGCCACAAGAAAATACACTTCCAGTTTTTCATGTTTGCATGTATATATTAATAATGTTTTGATACTACATGAGTGAGAGTGAGAGGCTGGTGCAGATTGTCACAGGAGGAAGTGTTCATGTTGGTACTACGTGTAGGTGAATAGGATATATACAGAAGGAGACCTAGGATTAAGCAGGGTTAAGTTCTGTTCAATACTGTGTTCAGTTCCTTTGTCATCGAGTACTCATGTATTGATAGTCATTGGTGTTGGAATATATACTGAAGGTAAAATTTGAAGCAACATCAGTATTTTTTGGCAGATGTATAACTTGTGCAGTATTTCTAGGAATAAGGTACTTTTGAATGTATAACATTTAGAACTGTGATATTTGAGTGTTATTTGCCACTATTAAGACAGGTACATATGATTAAAGTGATAAGACATGTTTTGTTTTGTTTTGTTGAAAGGTAGGATGTACTTAAAACAAAACCATAATGCAGAAAATAGAAAAAGTAAAGGATACTGTAATGTATCTTGTTTGGAAGCATTTACTAGGGTTTCATTATGTCAAAAAATACTAATTTAATAATTAATTGCATGCATTGCACTCAATAATGGGTATAACCACCTTGGCTCCAAAATACTTCTTGACGTCATTGATGCATTGCTAACACCTTTCTTTTTTTTCTTTCAAGAAAGCCATTGGCAAATTGTTAAAAGTAATATGCTTTATGAACATATTCTCACCACAGTATTATTTTAAAGTGACTTTAAATAATGTAAAAAATGATGGCATTCGGTGCTGCTTCAAATTTTACCTTCAGTATATGTAACAGTTGTATAGTATTCTCATGTAATAGATCAACTTGAAAAAATATATCTGAAGAACATGTGAATAAGTCTCTATAAGGTAGGACTGTCTAGAACTTTTGCATATTGCAATAACAAATTTGTTTTATGGAACAGTTTATTGTTTTCACAATAAAATATGTAATGTAAGTTTAATGGACCTGTAGATCTAGGGCATCAGATGCCGAAATTACCTTACAAAACATTTTTTAATACGATTTCATGATCAACTTGAATGTTTGTTAAGGACCAGTTTCACAAATAAATTACAGTTCTGCAGTTTATTTTTGCAATGGTGTAATCGTATATTGTGTGATTAATGGATCTTTATTTCTCAACTGCCTTGCAAAGGGTTTCAATCCCTTGTTAAATATGTTCATTTGAATATTTTCCTTGTGTTTTTTCCACAGTGATGAACAAGTTCATGTGTGTTGAGTGCATTCTTTATACGCTGCATTAATATGCACATATTTCCCATGATTCATTGGATACATCTGTGGTCTTGTGAAAGAACACATATTTTTTTTGGGTTATTCTCCCACAATAACCAGATCACTGCAATAATGTTGAAAATTCCATAGAACCGTGACTAACTCATTCTCCAGATCCTCTATGCTCATTTGTGGCATTTTGAGTCTTGCCACAGTTCATCATGTTTGTGGGTTCTCATCCCACGATAACCAGAACACTACAATATCCCCCGTGAATAACCCATGAAAATTCTGGAAAAACTATTCAAACAAGTTATCCAGAATCTTGTTCTCAGTTCTCTCTGACAAGTTGACATGAGAAGTAATTCCATGGCTAATTATACCCCGCTCTTAATGAATGTTGTAAGATTCCAATGGCTATCATTTGCATTCCTAGATTGGATTCATAATCACTGTAATCAGCACAGTTCCACCTTAAATAGCTGTAATTTAATTTCCCTCACAGCGAGCCAGCTAAAGAATTCTTGTTATCACAATTCAATCTTTGTAATATTAGATTAACTTTATAAAGATGTATGCTTTGTAATTATCTATGTTAATTATCGCAGTCGGTATATATATAGTTTTCTTTCAGTAGCAACAGATTGAATTTGCTCTCAATTTTCCTGTGAATGTTGTTATATTATTGTGTGTGCATGTATATATATATATATATATAATGTCTCATGCATAACTAGAGCTGAGTTTGAGGTTTACATAAGTTTATTTGTCACCAAAGCACACCACTGACATCACACATTTCGCATAGCTATGTTCTACATTAATTTTACTTGTACTCATACTAATCGGTGTACTTTGTACGTAAAACATTGTAGTGTCTCTCAGAATATCGCACATCTCACGTCCTCGCACACCATCGCACATGGTTCCTAAAACAAAGGGAGCTAACTCCTGCCCCCAACTATATTACAGACCACCTAAAACATGGAAACATTACAATATATACACACATGCACACACGTGCACACACACACACACACACACACAAACACACACGCATGCACACACACACACACACACACGCACACACACACACACACACACACACATTATATATACCTAATATCAATCCAAATCAACTAAGTTGCTATTAAATAACTGCCTAGTCTGCAAACATTTTTGATTCCAAACATCTCTAAATGGATCTGGTTGCTTTTACCATGATCATCCATGTCAGTGTACGGTATGTAGATTTTCATTCGGTAGAAACTGATTGAATATAGTCTCAATGTGTCTGCGATTTTTGCTAAGGATAGGCCTTCTATTGCTTTGTTAATATTGATGCAAATCTACAAAGTTACAAAGTTGGTAGACATGTCTTGTCTGAATCCAAATGTGTGTAACTGGATCTTATTATTTTTAGATTGAGAATTTTGTTCACGTACATTGGATGATGGTGAATAACGGTATTAACTTCTATTGTCTGTACCTGGGTTCTACTGTCTGTATTGTCTGTACCTGGGTTCTACTGTCTGTATTGTCTGTACCTGGGTTCTACTGTCTGTACATATGTTCTAGTGTCTGTATACATGTTCTAGTGTCTGTATATATGTGGGGTGGGTGGTAGCGCAGTGGTAGAACAGATGGACTTTGGAGCCAAAGGTTCCAGGTTCAAATCCCGCACCGGCATCAATGTTCGCCTTTCTGACGCAATATTGATAGGATGCGATGTCTGTAATATTGAGATGTAAGAAATGATGCTGTGATCAAAGTATGTAGACTGATTGACGCTTAAGCATGTCTAGTCATCTACTCAACTAAGCGTGACTGTTGATTGCGAGCCGTGACTGTTATGACAGCGATCTCCCAGTGATCTCCACTGATGTGCGCTATGAACAACTGTAACACTTGGCCCTATTTATGGCCGGGTAGTGATGCTGCTTCACGATCTCTTAGTGGATCCATAAAGTAGCGGTATACCGAGGGTTCACTGTAATTCAATATCCTTTTGGAAGTGATATTCCATTCTAATGTTACATTGTTATTACCTCTGATTCTTCTGCATGTTACAATATTCATTTTCTGGGTATTTAATTCTATTCTTAGTCTACAAGTAGCCAGAAAGCTGAGGTTGTGTTATCTCACACTAGGTTTCCTGTCATTGAATGGATGGGAAACATTTCTTAATATCGTATTTCGTTACGAGAACAAAAAAATCGACTATTCTGAAGGCAGTCCTACAGGCTTCTGGCTTCATGTATCAAGATAAGATGTGTGGAGTGTGGCATTCCGTGGAGTCGGAGCTAGCTTGATATCTCTCTGCTATGACATATTACCAGATTCCAAAGCAGTAATGTACCTGACGATATCTTGTGACGATGATGGATGTTTGCAAATGGAAGTAATTTCATGTCATTGATTTCTGAAAGCATTGCTAAAGCCTTAATATACAGTCCATCATTACTGCCTGTGTGGGCCTGACGGTTTATGACAGCTTGCCGGGAATTAATTGAATTGAATTGATAGTCATACCTTAACTAATGAAAGGATCAGATTTAATGTGAAATGCGTTTTCTATACTTATATTAGGCCAGGTTAATTTAATTAGTTGTTTTACAGATTATTTAGGTGTGTGTGTAGGTGTCTGTGTGTATTTGTGTAAATTTATTATACTATATCAGTAACAATATTAATATGCATGTCCTCTCTGAACACATTGCCATCGATGAACCTTGCCATCCTCTGAACACATTGCCATCCTCTGAACACATTGCCATCCTCTGAACACATTGCCATCCTCTGAACACATTGCCATCTCTGAACACCTTGCCATCCCCAGAACAGCGTAAAGACATTGCCATTTCAGAAGACATTGTCATCCTCTGAACACATTGTCATCCTCTGAACACATTGCCATCCCCAGAATACACTGAAGACATTGCCAATCTCTGAGCGCAGTGCCATTTCTGAACACTTTGCCACCTTCTGAACACATTGCCATCCATCGACACTTCTCATTGTCTCCTGAAATTACAAGCCACATTTAAAAAAGCAGTAATATTTCACAGAAATGATTACGAAATCCTCTCAAGGCCAATGGCCATCTGGCATTTATGACATACGGTAGGTGATTAGATCCAACAGTTTCTGATGTCCGTGTTAATGTGCCCCAGGGGACGAGAATCTCGGAAGCTTTATGAAATTAAACTGGGCAAATTATACCAAGATCTTTTTGTTGTTTGCTTAACCAAATGATATGAGGTTTTAGTGATAGTATGTCATAAGGATGAAACCATTTTAATGTTAATTTCTTTTGGTGGATTTCCTGATGATGATGAAAGTCAGATAGAGGTGATGTGGATTACTAAGTGTACATCGCTCAGTTTATCTTTAAGGGTAAACATTTATGCCACTGGGTTTCCTTTCATGAAACTCTCGCATCTTGTAGCCGGCTCAGTGGCATAATGGTTTAGAGCATCAGCCTGGAATGCGGAAAGTCGCGTGTTCGATCCCCGATCATGCCATACCGAAAGCTGTTATAAGATGGTACTTGTTGTTCCCCTGCTTGGCACTCTCCATGCTGAAGGCAACCGGAGATAATAATGGCTTTAATCCCCAAATCAACCAACCAACCAACCACCTCTCATAGCGATCCCTTATACATGGCAATTGGATACTTACGAGAGTACTATGGTATCTTTGTGGAGCTTCGAGAAACAACTCTCTGGTATGGTGTTGAAGTATCTGGATGAAAAATAATTGCCTTTTTGTTTGTACATGTTTTATTTCTGTACCTTGTTAGAGTCACTTGAAATTAACTTCTATCTGCTGGGTCAATCTTTGGCATGTGGGGCATCTTTGTTTTTTCTCCACAGTGAGGAAAAGATTAAGCACATCTTCACCATGTCCAGTGGTATGTCAGATGTACCAGTGGTATGTCAGATGCACCAGTGGTATGTCAGATGTACCAGTGGTATGTCCTATGTACCAGTGGTATTTCCTATGTACTAGTGAGTGGCGGGTGGTAGCGCAGTGGTAGAACGTTGGACTTCAGAGCCAAAGGTTCCAGGTTCAAATCCCGCCCCGGGGGGCACGGCATCAATGTTTGCGAAAGTTACCTTTCTGACGCGATATTGATAGGATGCGATGTCTGTAGAGTGGCAATGCAGTTATCATCCTTGGTCTTGTCAGTACCAGCCGGTGCTCACAGGTTTACTGCAACATTCAGCACTACGGATGTTGCGGGTTTCCACCTGCCCTAAACTGACAAGTCGTGATATCAGTGAACGAATCTTGAAAGCGACTTAAAACCCCAATTAAAAAAAATATAAATAGATATGTACTAGTGGTATGTCAGATGTACCAGTGGAATGTCCTATGTACTAGTGGTATGTCAGATGTACCAGTGGTATGTCCTATGTACTAGTGGTATGTCAGATGTAACAGTGGTATGTCCTATGTACTAGTGGTATGTCAGATGTAACAGTGGTATGCCAGAGGTACATACAATTGTTAAATATTCTTGGAAGTGAAAGAATCTTGAAAGCGGGTCTAAACCAAATATTCTTGGAAGTGAAAGAATTTTGATAGGGTCTCTAAACCCCAATTTAAAAAAAAATAGAATTATTTTTTTTGGGACACAAATACCAAGGGTGTGCTCTTGAAAGTGGCTCAATCCCAAATATTCTTGGAAGTGAAAGAAGCTTGTAAGTTCCTCTAAACCCCAATTCAAAAAACAAAAATTCTGAAACACAAGTACATATGTACCAAGTGTGTGCTCAAGACCATAGCCGCTAGCCGGTGACTAGCTAGACTTGGCTCCTGTCCCGAGAGACGTACTTACTGCCTGGATGACTGTGATTGTGACAGGGAGTCGGTGTGTGTTACTCCAAGCCTGACATCTTTAGCACACCCTCATTTTTAATTATTCTTCTCTACAAGGTTGTCTGCCCTTGGGGTAGTATTTTACGTCTGCTTGAACAATTCTGACGAAATATTGTCAAATTAGAATTGATCAAGTGGTGAATTTGTTGCAGTGCAATTTGTTGATAAATCTAATATGCTGGTGTACTTTGTTTTTGAAGCTTAGACTCGCAATGATCTTGTACAAAGAAAACTGATTATATTACTTAAGTGTGAACACTGTCTGGAGATTTCCAACACTGAGTGTATAACTTGTCAGAAAATACTGTGATCCTATTGTTTATTCAAAAAGGGAGAAAAAAACAGATGTTATTATTATTAGAAAAATATAATCAGATAGGTAATCATATGTTTATGAACGACTAAATTAATGTTTTAAAATGAATAATATGTGTATGGTACACAATTCTTAAAGTAATTCAGAGAAGAGAAAAGAAATTCATTATTAAATTGTAATTAACCAAACTGCACATGTTGATATTTTTAGAGTCGCCAATATATTATTTTCAATGATTACTTAACGAACTATTAGAGGGATTAAATTAATAGGTTGTATAATAATAATGTGACATTTATAATGTACACTATCCACATTATTACCCTAGTCAATGGATCAGTGTCTATTTACTTTCCTTTCCATATCAACTCCTTGAGGAGTAAACAAACCCAAGCTGTGGTGTTAGTATTCACATTGCCATTTTCTCATCCTTTGTACCAGGTATTAAAACACATGTATTATATACTTATCAGTGAAAGACTGAGATTTCTCAATCTGAGGAAAGTGATATCGTGTCTAGTGACGAGAACAGTGTTATCATCACTGCAGTGAAGAGAACACCTTCCGGTACGACTAAACCCGCAGTGACCCATGATGGCAATTGGCACTTTCGTCAGTTCATCGTACAATTATTTGATCAATTTGATACACCAAGTTAAACATTTACAATGTTTCAGAGTTGTACCAGTTGTTCGTGTTTGTTGATTAATTCAATATATTCTGTTTTGACTTCTATTTGTTGTTAAAACTGTTCAATGCTAGTTCATCGTTATGGTCGCCATTTTATTTCAAAACGTTCGATGATCTATTGTGACACGTCATTTTACCAGCTCATGACGTCAGTTTTCTATTCAAAGTTTTGTTGACAAGTATAAAATAAAAGTATATAATAAATAGGATATTTTATGTGTCTCGTGATGTGAGAAAACCGATATTTTCTCTCGTGGCTGCGCCATTCTTGAAAATATCTCGTTTCCCACATCACTCAATGAGAGATACATGCTATTTCACTAAACGCATGAAATATCCTATATATATTCTTGCTAGAACATAACATACAACATTAAGCAACAATACTGTATATTTGTTAAGTCTCTTATTCTACATATTACTTACATTTCAGCATATTTGTTTTGTATTTAATTATTATTTTATGTACCTTAATTACCATAATAGTTTGAACAGGAGAAAATAATTTAAACTGTAGCTGTTTGATTTATTAGAAAAATAGAAACATCTAAAACCATCGGTGTTCGAATAATTATGGATAACCAAGATAAAATATAAAATATGGTAAGTAAATGAAGGATATAAAAATATATATATTCTTAAAGATTGTTGAAAAAATTATTGTGTTCGAATAATTAGAAAATTATGATTTGAAAATAAAATGGTCATGTTCCTATTTTTGTGTTAGGATTTTTTTTTTCTTCTGCCTATTAATTTAGGTGTTCGAACTATTAGAGGTTTCATATTATTGGAGTAATTACGGTATATGCTATGATTTTCAATATACCGGTACTAAAATTATGTTTTCTTATTTTACAGATTTTGGTATCCAACAGCATCTGAGGATTGTGCCAACACAAAACCAATAAGGTAGGTCTTCTGTTAACAATCAATGAGCTAAATTGACTGCACAATAATATTTTGTTGTTAACTGAGGTACAATAGTATGAATGAATGAATGAAGTAGTGCATTACATCACAGCAGGAATATTTTACCCATACGCAACAGGTACAATAGTGTATAGGTTGCATGGATTATAGTTCAATAGGGTGAATGGTAATGGTGATGATGTTAATATTTCTATGTTAACAATAATAATAAAAGAATAAAATAAAAGAATAAAAGAATAAAAAATAATACTTCTATTTCACCAACTCCAGCTCATTGCGGATATAAATAAAATGATAGTTATCTGGTTAAAGAAGGAGGAGAACCTGACATGTTAGCCAAGGCTGATGCAGATAAAATAATGGTAATGACTATTGTAAAACACTTATATTACGGGCAAACTTATATTACGCGCTATATGCACAAAGACAATTTGTGTCAAATTATAGTTCACACAAAATATGAAGCCCTAAGTTTACTATTGAAGCGGATTTCTTAATGTACGAGGTAATTAATACTAATGAATGAAAAACACAACACAGATGATACGATTGAATAATTTCATTAAACGATGTTATTAAAAATTAATTAAACGTAAAAATATATACTAGTATTAGTCTACTCTTACCACTCAAGTGAAACGTTACAAGTGGCAATCACCACTCGAGTAAAACGTTATAAGCGGCAATCAACTCCCACCTCGTTTTGCAATCACGTGATGCAATGACTAGTATAAGACTTAACTTGTTAACTTGAATCCTCCCTGAGGTGGGGTACAATTTTCTGTACCAATTGTAGATCATTGTTATTACAGGCTCATCTCCTTAAATGATCCCCAGCTGATCCACGAATAAATTGAGTAACGCACGTTTGTCCAACATCTCGAACACTACATTGCCAGTGTTTGCTTGCAGGATTCGTCTCATGGCAGTCATGTATATTGAGTTTCTTCGGGACATAATCAGTGCCAGTGGTTACTTAGCACCCTATGGTTAAAGAATTTCTCTCAAGTACGAAATCAATCAGGTTACTACTTGAAATCTTTCCTCTGGATCTTAGATCGGGAGGGTGTTTTAATTGCTTCTGAGTGCTTGGGGGTCCATTTGGGTCAAGCACTTGGGAATTACTAAATTGTGGAATTGACAGTCTGGATGTGAAAGAGTATTCTTGCTCATTTCTAAAGGGTTTATTTTTGTAATTTGTATAACTGTCGGAGAAAATTGGTATTACTGTTAAACCAGCCTGTGATGTCCATTGTGTGTAGTGATAGATCTAGACTTCCTAAGTCGTATGAGGTGATTTTCTATAGGTTGATCAGTTTACAGAACATATGTCGTATCGAATGATTGACATTTTCCGATGCTGATTTAATACATTCGATCTAACAAACTGAAATGGGTTTATTTAACTACAAATAATGTGGAACTTTTGAAGTATTTTTTTAAGTGTATTTTAATTTTAATTTTAACCCTATGTAATTGGTTTATGAAAAATCATCGGCTCTAGGGCATGTGTGGTTGTATACAGGATGGAAAAGGTTAATTAAAGTCGACAGCTTGGAAATTTTGAGTGCTGTGGAATAACATTAATCCATTTCAATATTTATGTTTTGTAATCGCAAGCGTTCTGGCGCTGGGCATTTTCGAACGTCCAAATTTGCTTTTTTTGGCTCGATGCCTATTCATTTGATGTACTCTCCACTAATAGGATACTATTGATGAATGTGTCCTACTGCTGGACAAACAAATCTATATACACCCGTTGTCTCGCGTGTTTGTGATAACAGTTTTCAATTTAATTCCACGTGACCCAAAAGGTTTCTGCAGACAGAATTACTTTGGATGAGATTTGACAGGATAGTTTTCTCAAGAAGAACCTTTTGACAAATTTATAAATTTGTTTGAAAGCTTGTTTGGTAATTTCACAGGAAGATAGTATGCCTTGAACATGGTCCAATCATGGAAATCTTCGAACCCATGATATAATATATAATATATATATGATATATATGATATATATGATATATATATATGATATATATATTCAAAAGAAATCTATTACAGGCCAGTAGCTATATTTAAACGTATATAAACGCTTTATATTGTTTTAACAACTAGGAATTTCCAAACGTCTACAGTTCCAGATATTCTTCACAAGACACATTGGAAGAAAAATGGCACCAGATTTCTCAAGCTGAGTTCTAAGATTTGATAGAAAGCTTCTCTACAAGATATCTTCTGGCCCTTAATTAATTTTTATGAGTATATATACTGTAGATTCTATTAATTACAAGGTATGGTATCTGTGTTGATATACTAGGCACTCCTGTGTCTCAGTCACACCAACAGTGGTAATTACATTTTCTGGAGAATTACTGGAACATGTGTATAATGGTGGAACCTAGCTTGGAATCTATTATTCAATCCCATGTTATCATGGTTAATAATCGGAAATTTGTTGGACTTTTCTGGTTTCCTCAAACCGGAATATGGTTAACGATGCCATTCGAGTATGTAAAGTTTAATTTAGAGTTATTTCCCCTGGACATGGCTTGGGGCCCAGACCCTGCACTTGTTTTCCGCTGAAATCACAATTGTCTGTTGCCATGTCTGCGTCACAAATTGCAAGAAAACATGGTCTGTTTTTAAGATTATCTACAAAGCACCATTTTCCATTCATATAAATCCATTTTATTCTTCTATTTTAGAAATACGAAGAAGATGCTTTATTTTCTTGCTTTTTGTCTTGGGTATGTTTTAAAAGGTAGTTTGACAAAATGGCTTTAGTTCCGTCAGAGTTGTGCCTGCCTGGAATGGAAACCACGTGAAGTGAAGTGATGTGAAATGAGGCAGAATTCATTCCGATGCATATCTTACCAATCACATCATGCCAAGCGAAAGTGCAAGCTTTACATTCGATACCATTACTTCCAAGACAGGGAAAGAAAGAGAAAAAAACCATAAATAATTACCATCATGGAAAAGAAATTGCAGTTTCTTAGAGACTTGATTATCAACTGAAATTTGGTTCTGCAATGTACTGGTGTTCACAATGTGTGAATGTAACCAAAAGCATTCATAATGCGTTCATGGAGACGAGTTTGTTTTTGCCTGCCAGAAGTAATGAGTTCCCGCATAGTGGCATTTTTTGTGTGTGACTTCTTGACGAAGAGTGTCGTACTTTGACGTTAATTGACCATCGGTACATTGCATTGAATCGTTAAACCCACCAATAACTTTTCTGAAAATGGTCCCATGGGCACGTTCTGGTTTAGAGTCGAGGAATTATATTCAAGATTATTTTATTTTTCTACTTTGCTGAATTTGTATGTATATAAAATCGTTCTGAATTTTTAAGTATATAAAATAACTCTAGTGTCGAGAAATGTTTTCAAAATTATTGTACCTTTCACCTTTACTGAATTTATATATATATATAAAATATATATACGCTCGGCTAAGCCTGTCGGAATGTTTTAGAATTGAATTAAATTACTAGTTGTTGTCGCCAATCAATAACCAATGTACGCATTATGTACATAGTTTTAACAATACGTGCAGTACTATTTAAATAGTATTGTACAATTATTAAGTTGAAATATAACAATGTCCTTAACAAAGGATGGAATTTATTAAAAATAAATTATGGAAAGCAATAAATCATCTCAGAAAAACACATTACACAAGAGGTTGAATAGAATATCTATACAGATGGGTTTTATTAAGTGTCAAGACATCTCTTGTCGACTAATTGCACCTACAAGACAAGAGAGTGCTCTTCTCGGTGCTTACAACCACTGTCCGTGGTGAAGATTCTCGAGGAGTATGATATTAATTGGTCAGAGCCTGCTTAGAGTGGCACAGACACGATTAGGAGGAGGATGGCCAGGAAATGGTTGAACGAGGAAATCAGACGTATATATCATAATGGCTGTCGATTTCGTGTCCGTCTGTAAACAGGTCGCCAAGATCAAGCACCACGAAGACACGTCCGAGGAGAATATGATAGGAAATTGCTGCACAATGATGTGCGTCCAGTAATTGCCGATTGATTAATTGACACGCTGGTTAGGGCTCGCTTGTCAGAGACAGATGTCGGGAAGACGAGACTTTAATAATAGTCGATCATCGCTCGTTTGCACGCAAACACTTCTCGCGCATGGCTATCCATCCCGAAGCATTCCTTGGCAATTGGGGGTAATCTGACTGTGAATATTTGCCGAACTGAATACGTGTAAATAAAATGGAATCGATTAACTTTTTTTTATTTTGATGGGGGTGTGTTCAAATTTGTTGGTTTTGATGAGGTAATAGCAGTAAGATAAAGTTGGTAGATATAGTCTTGGAGATTTATCTGAAATTCTTTTTAACAAAGGCAGTGGTTTGTGGGGAGAGGGGAGAATGGAGACCGGGATCTAATAGGTTCAGGAAATCACAATTCATCTAATTATTTTATCAGGTTATTAATGAGATTTTGGTGAATCCCACTAGGAATATTTATATTCTTCTAAGCTGATATCATGCTCTCTAATGTAATCGTTGCCAAGGGTGGAATTTTATCACGATCAATTCATTGGGTATTGCTGCGTTGACCAGTCAATATAGACTGCCAGGAGATTACGAGATTGAGCTTATGAGACTGAGATTATTATTCCAATGTCAGTGGTCTGGGTCTGGTCTACAGCAGAGTTTCAATCTTGTCTGAGAACCACAGTAATAAAGTAATAATGTTCAAAGACTTACAGCACTTTGCTATGTCATGGTCAATGGATCAATGTCCACCCATTTCACCTTTTCCAATCCCTTGAGAGTTTACAACCTAAGCTGTCATTTAAAGCCCTAAAAGGCTACCTTTCACAATTCCATCTCATCCTACCAGGTACCCATTTATGGCTGGGTGGACTGTAGCAATGTGGATCTAAGTACTTTGCTCAAGAGTATTTAGTGCTGGCATGAGCTAGGCTCGAACCGTGACCTCCAGGTTATGAGGCAGGCTCACTATATCTAGATCACTGCACAACAGGCTTTCATCCTCATCTTTACAAAGCAGCAGCACATACTCTTAACATCATCCTTGCACTTGTGCCCGACACAGAAACCCTAAGCAGCAAAGAGCATTTCATTTACTAGTATATCGCTCGGCTAGAGCCTGTGTGCCATTATCACCCCATTATGGATGCCATCATTGGGCATCCCTGCATTCTTGGCGAATCTCGGCAATTACAGACTGCCCATTGCTGACCTCATCCTCAAACATGGGCGCACTCACCCTTGGCATTCCATGACGGCTCACTGTGAAGTTCACAATATTTCAAATTGATTATGGTTCTTATTGCGCAGACGGCCATGATTTCTCTCAAACACACCGGGCACTGTACTGTACACATTCATTTCTTGTCTGGACTGGGTGCTTTCAGGATTGTCTCCTATTCAGCAATTGCAGTGATTTGTACGCTCGTTCCCAGTATTGGTCAATAAATACCAGGGGTTCTTGCTTTTATGGGCCTTATTGTATGGTGCGTGTTAAGAGGTATAAATCTGTGTGAACAATCCTCGTCAAGATATTGAGTCGGAGATTGTGGATATAGGCTCTGTCTGTTTGTGAGACGTATGTTCGTCTGTCTGTCTTTGTGTCTGTCTATCTGTTTTTTCACCTGTAATATTTCCACCGTCCAAGTCCATGGTTTTATTGAAATTTCAGTTTTAATGTCTATGTAAAGGTCATCTGGTTTGGACCCAAAATGTGATGAAAGTAATCATTTTATTGATTTGGCTCTTTAATATATAATTAGGAGAAGACTCTTTTATTCATTCCAGAGTCAAAGTTGCATGTCAAGGGTCATCAGTATATTACTTTAGCCGCCATGTTTGTTTATCACGTGCAATGGAGCTAAAGAACTGTCGCGTCAATGAACCATGAATCTCTTTGTGAAAAAAATAAGACAATTTTTCAAGATTAGGACAAAAGCTACTTTCCTTGATTAACAAATTGACATTGAATCAATATGGAATGTGCAACGAAGTTTGAAGATGACAAACTGTCTTCTATACAACACACACACACACACACAGCCGCTTGGCATTATCAATGTTTATAATTTATGTGTCTTCGTCATTGTCATTGATGATGACATGTTAACAGAAAGGACCAATTCCCTCCAGAGATTTACGACTTTTGTTAATGACTTTGGGAGAAACAAACTTCAATAAGATCAAATTCAATTTTTTCACGTTGGATGAAAACACATTTGATCTCAGTAATTAATCTATAACCTGACGGGAACATATCGCTTTCTTTTAGGCATTTTGCAGACTCATTAGATATGAGCTGATCATTCAAGTAAAATTACAAAACAAGGAAGTGACATTGTTGTGGTCATCCTGTTTTTCCTGTTGGGTCTGGTACAAACAAACTACAAAGAGTCATACCAGTAGTCAGGGCCTAAATCAAGGTTTGTTGTAGCCAGGGCCTAAATTGAGGTTTGCTGTAGTCAGGGCCTAAATTACTTAAATCGATGTTTGCTGTAGTAAGGGCCTAAATTCAGGTTTGCTGTAGTCATGGCCTAAATTGAGGTTGGCTGTAGTCAGGTCCTAAATCAAGGTTTGTTGTAGCCAGGGCCTAAATTGAGGTTTGCTGTAGTCAGGGCCTAAATTGCTTAAATCGATGTTTGCTGTAGTCAGGGCCTAAATTCAGGTTTGCTGTAATGGCCTAAATTGAGGTTGGCTGTAGTCAGGGCCTAAATCGAGGTTTGCTGTACTCAGGGCCTAAATCGAGGTTTGCTGTAGTCAGGGCCTGAATCAATGTTTGTTGTAGTCAGGCCCTAAATTGAGGTTTGCTGTAGTCAGGGCCCAAATCGAGGTTTGATGTAGTCGGGGCCTAAATCGAGGTTTGCTGTAGTCAGGCCCTAAATTGAGGTTTGCTGTAGTCAGGGCCTAAATCGTGGTTTGCGGTAGTCAGGGCCTAAATCAAGTTTTACTTAATTTTCTACTACAGTAAAAGTCTTATGCCAGAAATACAGTATGATCCTTGCCTGAAACACAGGCTATGTCACTGTGAACACATTAACCTACGGAATTATTGCCATCTGGTCAGTGTTAGCCTGCTGTATAATATCAGCCAGGAATCAGAACATTTGGGCAGGCTAAAACTGGATTCGGGCAAAGTTTTATTGTAATACTACCAATAATATCAGCAGCAACAACAATAACAACAACAATAATTATAATAATACTCATATACTACAACAACAAATGTGTCACAACAACAATAATTATAATAATACTCATATACTACAACAACAATTGCATAACAGCAACAACAATAATAATATTAATATTGGATACCCATACACCCCAGAAATCACGTTGGTAACTAATAGTATCACAACAACAACAACAACAACAACAACAACAACAACAATAATAAATATACTCTTATACCACAACAATAATAATAGCAAAAATAACAATAATAATAATAATCCAATTCTTGTTTTCGTTGTAATTGTAGAGTTTTCCACAATTCGTAATCTGGTTATAAATAACTTCTTATTTCATAAAACATGCGAAATACTGTAAATCGATGTTGCCATTGCCTCCAATCGCAAAAGTCCTATGTGCTTTCAGTATTCAATTTCCTGCATGAAATAACAAGTAGTTTTAGCTAATGAGACTTTGCATATGTTAGTCTGAACACAAGACTGCTGTAGATAGGCATGTATTTATTAGATCTAGTAAATCGCTCATATTATTGAGCATGCAAAAACTTGTTTTGTATATTTGTTGGTCTATGTATTATTGCATTATTTCTTTATGATTTTTTTAGGTTAGTACTTTAATGAGATGAACTTTTCATTTTTCTGTGTTTTGTGAAAAGATGGTAGATTTCAGGATATCTGATATTCAGTGCACAAATTAATTTTCCAAATTTTATTGCATCCTTTGTCATTGTTCATTGCAACATTTGGAGACTAAGATAAAAGAGTGACAGTGTACTAATTTTACAGTTGTAGCTGGAGTGGATTCTATAATAATAATTGAGAATGATGCAATGGTTTTGTGATCTAGCACAACCAATATAACATCTTTTGTTGTCCAACGACAAAGAAAGGATGGTGAAGGTCATCTTGTCTAAGAAATAGAACAAAATGAAGAAAGTAGAATTGTGTCTTTAAGATTGGAACCAATGGTGTAGTTATTAGCACAGAATGTCTTAGATGTTGTATCAATTGTCAATATTCTTGTAGGTTTATTAGTTATTTTTTATTCCAGTTTCGTTCCTTTTGTGTGTTTTTTCACCCTTTTTTCTTTCTTCTCTCCTCCAATTCTTTCAAATTAAGATGTTTTCCAGGGGATATATTTTAAGAATATTGTACATTTTTAAAATGTTTTTATAGTTTAGTACATTTCTGAAAGATTTCCTCACAGTGTAAGATTTGTGATTGATTTTTCCTTTTGAATATAATAAATCTTGGTCGGATTCAGAAACACCAATGTCATGAATTGCAATTGATTTAAATTAATCTCAACACTCATACTAAACTTCCTTATTTTATAATATTTGTTAAAATCTTTTTTTTTAATAATAATACATTATTGTTATGAATTTCATTCATCTTCAATTAATCTCAATATTCTCATTTTAACTTCACATTTTTATTATAATTGTTGAATTGATGTCAAACAAATCATAGAAATATGTTCTGCATTACCGAGTTAATTTGATTCAAATTGGTTAAATTTTGGGAAAGTAATATTGTGTATGGTTTACGACAGTTGTAGATATGAAGTGTATTTATGTTAGATATTGTCCTCGGGGCAAACCACACCCTTCCTCTGGACAACACCCTTCCTGTTGTGTGTTCTGGTTATCGAAGGGAGAATAAAATATACGTTTATAGAATCAAACAGAATTCAGTAATACGATCTCTGACATCTGACTGTCAGATGTCTTGGCCTAATGTGGAATGGATGTCATTGAGACTGTTGCTACACTGGGGAAGACCTCTTCATGAAGTACCTGTTGTTTGACTGTAGTACCTATTTTCTGATCATAGTACCTAGTTTTTGAATGTAGTGCCTATTATTTTCTGATCAGTACCTAATGTCTGAATGTAGTACCTATTTTCTGAATGTAATACCTATTGTTTGAACATGATAGCTATTATTGAATAGTTCTTTTCTTCTTGAGGTATTCCTATTGTCTGAATATCATTCCTATTGTCTGAATGTAGTACCTATATTTTCTGAATAATGCTAATTGTCTGAACCTAATACCTATTGTCTGAACCTAATTCCTATACACTGTAAGGACTGAAAAATTGTGTGAACCTCTGCTGAATGATTTTTCTACATTATTTACATTCTTTATTGTTTTTTGTTTATCATTAAAAGATTGATGTCAATTTATTGACCATTCAAAATTTCTTAATTCATTAACTATCTATCTACATCTAGATCTATGTACCTCAAGTGTGAGCATGAAAGTTGAGATTAAAATTTAAAAAAATTGTTATGACCCTGTACATGTATAGCAAGACCTGCTCGCTTCTGGTTTAAATAAAAATTTGGCCATAGATTTGAGTAAGGTCTCCATTGAACTTTAACATTATGGGCGGTAAAGTTCCACAGATGTGTTACGCATGGCACCTTTTCTCTCTGGTTTCCTGGCTCTCTGGCTTTCTGGCTTTGACTCTGGCTCTGTATGGTTTCTATGACTTATCAACATGTGGGAGTGCCGAGCACATTGCCTGCCTTTGTGAAACACAGAGCCTCCTATACAGTGGAGAGTTCTGGCCGGCTGCTGGTGGAGGTGTTTATATATGATATGAGGCAGCCCGCAGTCTTCACTGCAGGGAGACCTGTTACTGGATAGATTACAGATAGGACATTGTCATCGTCGGGACGATCGGAACTGTGAGTGGTTTCAGGATTGTCAGAGCTTTGGGAGAGTGAGAATTTCAGAATTGTGCTGTGTTTTCAGAAGTATTTCGCATTGAATAAGATCACATCGGATCAGATCAAAAGTGGATGTACTATATTTTGGTTTCATGCTGAGGATGAGTTAAGGAATTGGTAAATATTATTTTAACAATTTTGTTAGATTTTCATTTGTCTGTTATGTAACTATGTCCTATGGATTCACTTGTACATTAATTAAATTACATGAAAAAAACCATTAAGTATGTTTGACATGCGTCATACTCTCAGAGCACTATCTTTCTTATCTCCATGGTAATTTACGTGAGCCATGCTTCCGACTTAATTTTAAGGTTCTGCAGCATGTAAAGGTTTGTTGATTGATGATTAACAGTGTGTAATTAATCTAAACTTTATGCTAGTTAGTACTAAGTGTTGAAATTAATTTAGTAAAAGTTCACTGCCAGAGGTGCCGCAGATTGGAGTGCTTGCTCTTAATCTAGCTGGGAAAGTTTTAAAGGCCCATTTCTCATTTTATTAAATTTAATTTCCTGTTAAATTAAATGATAAATTCTCATCTAAGTGTTAAATCATGCAACACATTCTCTGATTGTATCGGAGCTATAATGGTTTTCAATTAAAAATAATCATAACATATCTCTCAATTTTGATGATGCCATATTCTGAGTGCTAGCAATTTGTGGCTAATGTTTGTATGAATGAATCGAGTAGACCATATGTAAAGTGTAAAATGAATATTTAATTTGTCCAATATCAAATCATTTAAAATCCAGTGTTTCTAGTCTTCAATGGCTACAATAGTAAGTCTAGCTTATGAACTTTAAGATATTTCATCTTATTGGAATAAATCTGTTTATGTTGTGGAGAACCCCGTACAACCATTTTGTTAATGGTTAAAAATGTATTTTATGGAGGAATTCAGTGGACTAATGGTAAAACCCACATCACAGACTTAGTGATTATTACTATACTGTTATGTACGTGTGAAACTGTAGACTCTCCTGTAGCAAACAGTGCAACTCTAAGGTAACCATGACATCAGCTTTAACAGTGGTGTAGTCTTTGGCCAAGGTTGGAGTCAACGCAAATGTGTGAAATCCTGCAGCGATGTTAAACTCCATAATCACTCACCAAGGCTGGAGTAATGGTTACAGTACCATAGAGTTATGCCATGTCGTACAGTACCTTACAGTTATGCCATGTCGTAAGTGGAAAATCCTGGACTTCTGAAAAGGTGGTAACCCTAGACCCCGAGGTTAGGAAACATTTTCATTTTCAAGTTTTCTTCACAAATCCCAATGTAAAATTTGAGTTGGAGCATGAAATCATACTCACATTTTTCATATCCTCAGGGCTAGATGATGGGATTCAAACTCAGACTTTGCAGTTTCCCTAAGGTTATGAATCTTTTTTGAGTACGATTTCATGATCCTCAAAGTTTTCTTCACAAATCTCTCAATACAAAATTTTAGTTGGAGCATGAACTTATACTCATATTTTTCATAACCTCAGGGCTAGACGGTGGGATTTGAACTCTGACTTTGCAGTATTCAGTCTCTCCTGTACCACCTGCCTGGTCCCATTCTGGATAGTAGTTGTATCTATTTCATGTAACACCCATTAAGTAATGGCAATAAAGATATCGAGAACTTAGCGCATGAACTGAGAAGTCTGTGATTGGCAATGTCTGGAAGTCCCAACGGCCCTTTGAAATCTTCTAGATGTTTGATTACCACCATTCTTGGGATCTACATCAACACCTTCGGCCATCTTTCTTTTTATATTTGCTGTTGACACAGAAATGTCCAAAGGATTTGTGCAGTGATCTCCTGGCTTGAACCAGATCTACAAAAACAATCCCCTGTAATTTAGTGTGGTGTCTGGCTGAGGATTGAACCACGATTAATTCTCCTCAATTTTCATTGTTCCTATTGGCATTGATCAAGACCCCTTAGGCTAGTGGCGGTAGTGGTTTCAAGTCTACGACTACTTCATGGGGATTGTCACATGGGGACTTCAAAGCAGTAAATGTGTTGAATGTCATTTTTTTTCTGTCTCTATTGGTTTTGAAGAAGCCAATCAAAATGAGATTTTAAAAACACTTTTTGAAATTGTCGTGAAAATCTCACACTAACTTTTTCAGATTCTGACAAATCAAATCAGACTAGTAGGAATATGTTGGTTTTTGTCTTCATGATTCCCTTGATGTACATTAAGTCATGATTTGCCAAGCCACGTTTAGATGATACAGTTTCCGGGTACTGGTTAAGACTTGATTGTATACTGTTCATCTAAATGCAGTATTCAGTCCTGCACATCTCTCTCTCTCTGTCTCTCTGTCTCTCTCTCTGTCTCTCTCTCTCTCCTCTCTCTGTGTCTCTCTCTGTCTCTCTCTCTCTGTCTCTCTCTCTCTGGGCTCTCTCTCTCTGGTCTCTCTCTCTGTCTCTCTCTCTCTGTGTCTCTCTCTCCTCTCTCTCTCTATCTCTCTCTATCTCTCTCTCTACATGGATCCCAGTCATTTATATGCAGCAAATTGGGGCAGGTGATAGCACAATGGTAGAACATTTAGGCTCCAATCATAGCATATGGGTGAAAGATTCCTGCTGCAACATTAAACTCCAAAAATACTCACTCACCAAAGGCCCTGGGTTCAAATCCCATCCTGGAAGCCCAGTATCGTGAAATTTGCGGCAAATCATGAAAATGGTGTTTTTCTTTGGATGCAGCCATATGTCACAGAGAGACAAATTTTACACATTGTGAAAAATATTGTAGATAACAACAGTGCGCGTGCGTGCATGCTTGCGTGCGTGTGTAATGGAGTATTGTCAAAGAAATCGTCTCAGCACATGTTGTAAGATTTATTGTCCAAGATCATCATTTAGATCCAGACTCCTTGGCAGCTCTTACTCACCCATTGGCATTGACCCCTAAATGTCTGCATTGACACGCCCAAACACACACACACACACACACACACATGTACACATACACACACACATACATGTACACATACACACACACACATATACACACACACACATGTATACATACACACAGCATACACACACAGCGTACACACACACATAGCATAGTACACACATAGCATAGTCAATTAATACGTCGGAATACATACAAACCTAAAGGTTAGTTCAGATGCTGTCTAGGGGGCCTGGTGTGGTATTTTCCCTGCAATGCAGATATCATCCATGGTCTTGTCAGTACCAGCTGGTGCTTGCAGGTTTACTGCAACATTCAATGCTACGGGTAAGGAAACCTGCCCTAAACTGATAAGCCGTGATATGATTGAAAGAATCTTGAAAGCAGCTCTAAAAATATATATATAATAATAATAATGTGGCAAAGATAGTGGGGAAAACATTTGTAAGCTCAGGAGTGAGTGTATGTCATTCTGGTATACCTACACCAACCTTGCCTTGTGAGTTTCACAGCACAAAAATGTGGATTTACCATCTGTATTATATGGGCTGGAAATTGAGGATGTGGTGAGAATGGGATAGGATGGGATGTGATGGCTCGGGATATGATGGGGATGGGAAGGGTGGAGATGATGAGGATGAAGAAGGATGGGATTGTATAGTATATTAATATTTGTACATCTTCATTCTGTAACAATAAGACATGATACCTTGAAATTATTAAAATGAATTATTAGTTGTTGGGGGAGGGTGGTAGACAGTTTGACTTCAGAGTTTAATAGGGTATAGGCATAGTTAATTTTTCCTTATTTAATATAAATTTTATTATCAGTTTCCAAATATAATGGTTGCCAATGAAAACTTTAAAGCTTGTCCCACTAAATCAAGTAAATTCAGATTTACGTAATTATCTATATACACATATATTTATAACCAGATGTCACTCAATAGATGGTTCTTGTCAATATATCTCTCGTTTGCATTACACCATGTGCGTACAATTTAGGTTCAATTTACAGGAAATCTATTTGCGCATACGTGTTACATTGTTTGTGTAGTATTGAGTACTCGACGATATCAGCTGCATTTTTGTACAAGATGCCATTGATTTTCCTTGACAGGTATAAGTATAGTGGTATGCTTAACAGTTTATTGGTCGATTGCAACATCTGTCCTGAACAGCCTCAATGTTAATTAATAGTTCCTATTACAAATTCATATGCTGAAGATTAATTTGATGTATTATAGTAATAATAATAATAATAATAACAATTTCTAATTCTATACTTACTTCTAAAACACACTCGAATAGTCCCACAATTCCCCCAGATATAACCATCTATTCAAACTTATGTTTTCCTGCCTTGGTTGGAAAACACAAAATTGTGGACAGCACGTCTATTGGTGCCAGGTCGCTAGGCGCCGTGTCACCAGATTTTGTGCCAATGAAATCCACTCCTTCCCCAGTCGTGGGTTCGGGAGTAGGTCGGGAGGCACCCATGTCATACACGCCGGCAGACGCTGCCTCCCCGACCTTTGGGTGTACCAGCTCTACCCCCTGGGATTCCCAAGAATCCCCAGGAGGTGGGGTAGTGAAGGTACGCCCGTCGTTACCACCCCCGAGGGCGGCAGTGACTGCTTCCTCCTCACAAGCCCAAGCTTTTTACCTTGGGATTATTTCCTAGGCTAAGGCTCGCGAGAAGAAGCAGGTTTACTGCAACATCCAGCTCTATGGATGTTGCAGGTATCTTCCTGCCCTAAACTGACAAGCCGTGATACAAGGAAAAGAATCTTGAATGTGGCTCTAAACCACAATTAAGAAAAAAAATAATAACTAAAATAAAAAAATAAACAGAATGTTGGCCAAGTGTTATTACTTTTAACCTTTTTTTCTGCTGGAGGCAACCAGAGGTGCCCAATGTTGTTGATGTGTTTATCATCAACCCAGAAGAGAAAGGCTTTTAACTCTCTCCATGCTGGAGGCAACTGGAGATGCCCTAAAGAGCTGTGCCTATGCCTAATGCAGCAGGGAGGGGGTTAAGAGGTACAGATGAGAAAAATGGCTAGCCACAATTTCACCACCCACTTGTTGCCGATGGAATCTATATTTTTTGCACTGGGTAAAGATTTCTCTGGTAAACCATCTGGTAGCAATAGAATGAATCATTAAAAATGGAATAGGTAGCCACAGTGCTGAGTTTTTGTCAGAAATATTAAAATGACCAATACACAACACCAAATACTATGACAATCTCTATACTACAATATGTCCTCATGGGTCATCTAGATTTCCAAACTGCAAATTCCATTTGCAAGTTAGATTAATAATTCATTGTTTTCTTGCTATCAATTTTGATTAGTGAGTAGAAGACAGCTGAGCCAATGTAAGGTTTCCCAGGACGCAAATGTCCCTCTTCAATATTTATAAGTCGTATCATTGTGCAAGATATTTCATATTATTTATGCATTATTTACAATGGCCGATTCCTCAGACATGTAATCTGTTGCCTATGTAAATATGAAGTTGCTCGAGGATATCTCGTACGCCTTTTTAAGAAGGAATGGTGTTGGGATGGTTTTGAGATAATGTGTTATTATATCTTAAAGAGTCGTAGAGATGATGCAGAAGTTGGGAGGGAGTGGTAGTGCTTGTGTGTGTGTGTGTGTGTGTGTGTGTGTGTGTCGGGGGGGGGGGGGTTGTATGGCAGAAAGTGGAAATAGGGTGGCACAGTGGATGCAATTTGAGCAGCTAAACCTAGGGTTCTGTTTGAATTCCATTTTTGAGCCAGAGGTGGATAGGTTATGTATTTTGTAGATTTATTGTAGTACAGTGAGAGAAAGGACTTGTACCTCGACCTCGCAGCCACATCCTCACAGCTACATCCTCACAGCTACATTCTCACAGCTACATTCTCACAGCTACAACATCCTCACAGCTACATCCTCGCAGCTACTACATCCTCACAGCTACAACATCCTCACAACTACATCCTCGCAGCTACTACATACTCACAGCTACAACATCCTCACAGCTACATCCTCACAGCTACATCCTCGCAGCTACTACATCCTCACAGCTACAACATCCTCACAACTACATCCTCACAGCTACATCCTCGCAGCTACTACATCCTCACAGCTACAACATCCTCACAGCTACAACATCCTCACAGCTACATCCTCGCAGCTACTACATCCTCACAGCTACAACATCCTCGCAGCTACTACATCCTCACAGCTACAACATTCTCACAGCTACATTCTCACAGCTACATCCTCACAGCTACATCCTCACAGGTACATTTTGACAATTCAATCTTTGATGAACACAAGTTCAAATATTTTCAAAATGGACCTGACATTCTGTTGAAGGAATAATATGATTTCTGCTCAGTAAGCCATATTAGCTACTTACATATGTCGTTCAAAGTTCTTTTCTGACATAGAAATCCACACGGTCTTTAGCCAGTTAAACATCAAGAGAATTCTGACATAGTTACGTGATTTATTGCGTCGTATAATGTAGAAGATCTTTTTTAACAGCCTTACATAAATTGATAAGTCCCAAACCTGCAGGACAAATACATGGAAAATGACATCTACACATGCATGCATATCTTAGATGTCCATCAATCACACATGTCAATGGATGTACATGTACATTTCACAACTGACAAAATCCGATATTTATGTATCACAACGACGAAGACTATAACAGCTTCAATAGGATAGCCAGCAAGTAAACAATCATGTTAGAGGAAAGCAATTTCATTTTGAGGCCCATTGGGTATCGGAATATTTGCTTAAAGCTTAAAGTGATCTACTTTAATTTTCCCCTATAGCGAGCGCTAAATTTATGGCTGTCTTTAATGTTTATTAACCGGCGTGGCAGACAAACTGTTCCACTTCATAAACGTAAAGTATGGAATGGTTGGAGGATTTGGAGTAATTGCAGAGTGTTGCGTATCCAGGAAAAAAATCTTTGAATAATATATCCACATGGCTTGAACAACTTCGGAGAGGGAGAACTATTTATTATATTTTCTCATATTGGGCGTAGAAAACTTTGAATGGCTATTTCCCTGAGTGTTACGAGATGGTAATGTCTTCGCCAGCAGTTTTACTAAAGTAATGTACAGAACAGAATAATGGACAGAACCCAGTCAAGGCATTGTAATTGTGTTTTTTTCAAGCTGGAAATGAATATCCTTGTAACTTAACATTGGTATGAATGAATGAAATTGAATGAAAACCACGATGTGCAGGTAAGCGTCAATAGTGTCTGCGTTATCTGAGGATTGAGAGTAGTTCATTCAAGAACAGACTGTATGAGGGGCGGGTGGTAGCGCAATGGTAGAACAGTTGGACTTCGGAGCCAAGGTTCCAGGTTCAAATTCCGCCCCGGGGACCTGGCATCAATGTTCGCGAAAGTTACCTTTCCGACGCGATGTCTGTAGAGTGGCAATGCAGTTATCATCCTTGGTCTTGTCAGTACCAGCCGGTGCTCGCAGGTTTACT
>JAUTBT010033944.1:0-18344 GCA_032361225.1 Lepetodrilus schrolli | reverse complement strand
CGATTTGGTATCTCTGCGAGATATATTGGTGCTCATCCAATCAAATCCCTTCTCTGGTTCATGTGACTTTAAAATGGGAGCCTCCACGACCACAAAGAGGAGTAACTCATAAGTAATACACTGCATAATTCTGGTGGCTGCGCGGTCGGTAGCACACTAGCGCACAGTAGTGTAGGAGCTCTGAGACATAACACATCTCGCAGTCGTGAAAGCTCGCAGAGCTCATTTTATAGTCTGCTACTGGCTTTAAACAAATATTATAAGTTAAAAAAATTATTATAAGTAAAAACGACATTTTATTTAAATTTCAAATACAAAATGAAATAATTGTGAGTCTTACTTGTACTCGTCCGACTGTGCCAGGTCCTGAATGTCCTCTACCAGCAGCATGTATGCCTTGCCTCCAGTGGCCGGCATTAGACAGTGCTCGTACAGCCACGCCTTGTCATCCTGGTCACCAGAGTACTGTAGCAGAGGACACGGACAGGGTCAACACTTGACGGATATTGTAAACATTACACGTTTCCATTATCTCTTTGTTTTGGCACTTTTTTAACATCCAACAAAGTGATCTCTATGTTCTGCGATTTTTATTAGTACCTCTTTGAATATTAAAAATAAATATTTCATTTTAATCGTAGCTCAATGTTGCAGTAAACCAAATCTTATGAAGACAAAAATGGATTTTGGTCAATTTCATTATAAGGCTGGTTGCTATAATGCTATATTGAGGGTACTATATAAATGGTTAAAAAAAAGGTGTAATGATAGTTTGAGATTCAGTTTCTTCAACTGATTTATCTCCTTAATTTCAAGTTCAATGCAATCATTGTACATATGTTGCATTAATGAAATATCTAATTGGTGTGGTTTGAAATGTTCCAGTAATCTACAGGCACTTTCATATTTGAAGTTTCAATACTTGAGACAGAATCGCGCTAAAATATTTTTCACTACATAGAGGTATGAAATAATACAGTCCCTGGTCAGCCATAATACTGTAAATCATAAAATGTTTACGAGCATAAAACTTAACAATTTGGCTAAAAACAAAACCAAGATAGCAAATACAAATTGTATGTATCCATGAGCAAACAACTTTACTATGAATCCGGTCAGCAAACTGTTACGAAAAACAGCTCCGCATTAATAGTACAAACAATTTTGAATAAAATAGCTACTAATACGAAAACATGTCATGTGTCGGGAAGGCAAAACTGCCGTAAAGTTTGTATAAACCATCTACCTTGAACACATCAGGATGCTTAATGTAAAGTCTGCCCCTTGTTGCCCCAAGTCCAAGTGCCCTGAAACAAAAACACTCAATATAAATACACAATTAACAGAGACGCACTCTGAAAATGTGGTTTAGTGATAAATAGCTTCGGACATGATTAAATACAGGTTACACTAGGGAGATTTAATTCACTGTAAGTTTCTTTCTATAATAATTATATACTATGCTATTTAGCTCAAATTTACAAATGGCAAAATATCCGTGAGAGAGTTGCTTTAAGATAGAAAATAAGTTTACATACTTGTTAGCTCTGGCTCCCATAACAAACTTCGTCTCTGGAGTCAGTCTAACGGGGTCCCACTGGAAACACAGACACGTTATACATTGGTAATGTACATGCCAGGACCAAGGATAACAACTGCATAAGCCATATCAGAGTTTCGAATATGCACGTGTCAAAGTTGAAAGCACAAATAGTATATTGCATTATTAGTGCCACAGCATTACAGACAGTTGTTAGTTTCACCTTTGACACACGCATACGTATTCTGCACATCCGACTTGTTGCCACAGTACAGACAGCACATCCTATCATGATCGTGTCAGAAATGTTAATTTTGCGAACATTGATGTTGGGTCCCTCGGTCTGGGATTTGAACCCGGGGCGTTTGGCAAGTACTTCACATAATCTATAGCAGTTCACTGCATGCTACATTATGAGTTGCATAGTTTAATGAGCAGTTTTGGGATGTTACCTTTGGGCCTTCTCTCTTCACAGGTTCACTTGGTTTGACAGCTTTTAAAGATCCTCCTCTCCTGTAACATTTAAAACGTTCCGAGCATGTCAATATTACCAAATAAATTTCACAAATTTTAAAAATAATTATTTTTATTACCATTCAGACAAAATTCTAGGAATCTGATTGGTCCAGAGCCCAAGTGGACCACACCATATCGGGATAGCCTCCTTTGTTTTGCCTGGTAATACAGACTTCTAGACCCCCTAATATTTCTCATATTAGGGGGATGGCCATTTTGCTCTGATAATCGCGCTACAGTTGACGATTTTGAAATGCGATATCACCAATTTATAGTCCATGTGATACTACAATAACTAAATAACAGATTGAGTAATGAAGTGCGAGTTGAAGGTAGACCAACGCTTACCCTATTCAAGTAATAAACGATAATTAGCATCGTTTTCGCTAACATTGCCAATGGCCCTAGACAATTACGTCATAATCACGGTCTACATCACGTCATGGATGACCATTGTTACTCATCACTACATGTGTCACACGATAAATGTGGTTTCACTTATTTGGGGAGCTGGATGTTGTTATTTTGTGTTGTTGAGTGTGTATGATGTTTCTTCTCGCTTCCGGATGTGGCTGTGGTTGTGGCTGTGGCTGGGGCTGTGGCTGTGGCTGAGGCTGTGAGAGGTACCATTTACTCTTCTTGGTGGTTGACATAAGGACGACCATTTTCTAATATTATTTATTTATGCTGATGACTTTAAACAACTCACAATAATGATGTCACCAGGGACTTGGGCACACGTCTGCACTCCCCAAGTCCCGTCATGAAATGACACACTGCAATAGATATCCTACTAAAACTGATAAAGTTTCATAAAAACTACTTACCCTACACTGAGTGGTGGTCTCCCCTTTCTCTGAAACACCAGAAATAGATACATCATTGGCGATACACCAGAAATAGATACATCATTGGTGATACACCAGAAATAGATACATCATTGGCGATACACCAGAAATAGATACATCATTGGTTATACATCAATGGTGATACACCAGAAATATAAATACAAGACATACTCTTTTCTTCTCCTTTGAGCTGATGTCACTTCCTGCTTCAGAATTACTGTCTGAGCCACGACGTCGACGTCCAATAACCTGAAATTTATAACCAGCTTATTAATAACATACACTAAAACATTGACTCAAATTACTTCAATCCGATTAGGCTCATTCTAAAAACTTTCAGACATGGTGGGGCTCATTGAACAAACTGTTAGACCAAACTAGTTAAAAATAGTATGCTTTGACCGTGACGACAAACAATTGAGTGAATTATTGTTTTACGTCACAGCTGGAATCTTTCACCCATACGTGACGATGCGGGTCCACTGAAACTTGCCATGCCTGAGATCTGCTTTCGAGATCCTTTCACCAGGGATAGAACTAGACACTCACCTGGCAGCCCGATCCAATTCTCCTAATGTTAAAGGTATCTTACGGGCTAGCAGATATTTAATGTTTTGTTATTTATATCATTATTCGGTTCAGTACATTTTAAAGTAAAGCTCTATCCCTGTTTCACTCTTAATCACAGCTGACATGTCTTGTATAACATGCCCAGCTTGTACTAGGCCAGGAATCCATTGGCTGTTGTGATAGCTCATAGATAATCCTGCTGCAAGCCTTGGATCAAGTGGGTTAAAAATAGCATGCATTAGGAATGGATGACCCACCAATGGCCTTCTTCCACCATTACTTCCCGTTTCTGATGCAGCATCGTCAATCCTGTCTGGCGTCACGCTACGCCGTGGGGTATCACTCACGTAAACCTTTTTGGCCTGCAAGAATGTTATTAACTATGTAAAACATTTTTAAAAACTTTTTTTTTTTCAATCTACATTATTGTTGCCAGTTTGATATGGTGTGTGTGTAGACTTCCTTCTATGATCCTTCTATGATAAATAAAGGTACAGCAAAGCATTAGGAACATTTAAATGCCACATTTCCTCTTATACACTTAGTGCATATATATGAGAATTACAGTAAGTTATGCAAGAAACCGTTGACGCTGACAAACCGAGCATGATTCCTGAACTGCCACAGTACAGAGAACACATCCTATCATGATCTCATCAGAAAGGGGAAAGACAAACATCATTGCCAAGTGGGTTTCAAACTCTGGTCCGACTGTGTATCTCTGCTCCATTACCTCTTACCCAGTGCAGGTTTGAACTCAGGACATTCCACTTTGAAGTCTGACAATTTAGCATGACTATTTATTATATTTGTCACCAGTGCAACTATACAACACATCCTTGAAGAATTAGTATGAATTAGTATTGAATTAGTATTGAATTAGTATTGAATTAGTATGAATTAGTATGAAGGTTATGTCAGTATCGATAAGTATCATCTCATTGCATATCTCACCTCTTCTAGAATCTGTCGACACACGGAGTGGATGTGATCATCACTGACAGCAGCTTGACCATTGTTTAGACGGATGTTCTCAATGGCCGGTTTGAAAAATTTCTAAAATTGAAATATTTTTGTCATTATTATTATTATTATTGTTATTATTATTATATTACTTACAAATTATTAAAAACAAAATAATATCTAAAAAAAACACATTTGGAATTGGGATATTATTAAAGCAACTTTCAAGATTCTTTCACATATCATGGCTATATCTTACAGGGCTCTAGATTAACATACGCCCAACTACAGGGGCAAGTTAAATTGCACTGTGGGCAACCTACTTTTTAACCTTTTTAACCTTTGGTGCCTTTGCCACTTGCCATGACTTGCCCTGCGGGCAATTAACTCAGAATGTTAGTCTCGAGCCTTGTATTAACTTAAGTTATTACACTACCGGTGAGATATCACCATGTCACAACTGTTCTGAGTTATCTAACAAGTGTAATACCACTATATTATATATATGTGAACTAACAGACAACATCGGCGTACCAAGATGTCAAAATTGTACGTCGTCAAGTTGCACGATCAAGTTTTGAATGACTTTGTAAACACTAGCACAATTTATTCTTATTAAAACAAGTTTGAATTCACCATTTCTTGATTATTTTAAAATCGTATTTCTTTTGCTTTCAAGGGAATATTTATTTGTAAATAAGTTTGAAAAGGGTGTCAAGCGGTCGAGCCTTTGTACTCATAATATTGAATGTATTTATGGGCATAGGACATCTATGTAGCCTAAACTGATGGTAAACAAGGTATTTTCATGTCAGGGCTGGTAGTGTAATAAATAAAAAACTAAACTTGCTTCTGTGGCTTACCATTTTTATAAAATTTGTGAATAGTTTTGGTATTTGACGAGCGAAACAAAACATTCTCGATTCATAAAAATAGTATCACACGGAAGCTCGTTTAGTATTCTCTATTTATATTACATAAAGATTGAGAAAGTAACTTAGAAAGTACTTTGAGCTGATACAATACAATATTCCAGGTTACCTCTCTACCTGTCAGATTGATCATAATCATGTCTATATATGATAGATATAGTGCATCTGTGTCTACAGCAGGAATATGGTATGACGAATAAACAAAACCAAAATAGCAGACTTACATCCATGTAATTTTGTACGACTTTGTCAATTTCTCTGGTCATGCATTTCTGTAAGTTTTGTCGGAGAATGTCCAAGGACTTGGCAGCACTTGTGATTGAACATGCTCTGCAACAAAGAGCATTTGAAATACATATTCTGGTAGCTGAAGAAAATGTTATGTTCAGTTATGGCTTAATACGGATTGTTCTTTCACCATGTATTATAATAATTTTCTAAAGGCTTCTACATTGTCGGTGGAATATCAAAAGAAAAATAGTTAGTTTTATTTTCCAAAGTGGAAAAAATTGGGTCGGCAAATCCGTAAACCAGGGAATCAAATAACTATGGCTTAAAGTCGATGATGAACTCACTTTGCCCTCTGTACTGCCAATGAATGAGCCCTGTATCCAGACCTGTAGGTTGTGTTATTCACAGGGAAGTTGGCCAGATTGTGCAGTCTCATGTTAAACGGGCACAGCTGAAAGAGACGTTTAACATATTAACATTACAGTATTACAATTACTTTGCAAACACGAAAACCCTTGCTTCCAATTTAAATCAGAATTTGCCATAGGATAACAAATTATGGCGTTAAAATTAATGGTAAATCTAAAAGACAAAATGTAAACGCTGAATTTCGACTCCCAAAAGTGTTGTTGGGTACATCTTCCGCAACAGTAAGAACAGGTTGTTGCATTTCTACCTTAAATCTTTCAAATAAACTGCATTTTCAATATTGCGACAAATCACATTTTGTAGATTACAAATACTCACGGATGATGAATCGTTCAACCCTCCCTCCATGGATGTCCGACTCACATGGTTGAAGGCGACGAACGACCTCTCGTTTTCCTCGGCTTTGGTGAGCGGCACTTCTGGCAAAAGACGCGGCATCTCGCTGGAACAATCTTTGCTGGCCTTGTACGCGCGCTTGAATTCGGATGCGTCTGACACAGACCTGATGGAGAACGGTGCAGTGTTTGGCGTTGTGTTCTCTCCCGACTGTTCCGTCCCTCCATCCGCCGTGTGAGACAACACGGCTTCTGGCCCATGACTCACTGTCGCTGCGACAGGGAACGTGAAGGGGTTGACGTGACGAGGAAGAACGACTCCTTTGGTCTGAGAGCTGTGTGCGGGAATATGATGAGGGATGAATGACTGCTCAGTGCTGGGTGATGAATAGTGAGGAGGAGGAGGAGGAGGAGGAGGAGCAGGGGGCTGAGATATCTGTCGGACATTGTGATCCGAGACCTCCTCCTTACGACTCTGTGGATGTGACTTGAACTGCGGATGCCCGACGGTGACGTGTCCCTGTGCCGATAGAGTCGCGGATGCAGCTGCAGCCTGTGCTAAGCTGTAAGCGACCGAGGGAACCACGCTGTGATGCGTCTTCGTGAGATCGACGGCATGCTGTCCCGAGCGACAGGTCGGTGGCAGTTCTGGGTGCTTGTGCGCAGGAGGAGGGGAGCTGATCTGTCGATGCTCCATTATCTCTACCGGCGATACATGTCCGTGGTGCCCTCGGTGAGCGGATGCCAGGGAGTGGGTGCGGTGTCCCCCCTGAGGTCCGGGGGAAACCCTGCCCTGGCTGTGTGGGACTAACACGGTCGTTTGTACCCTGTAGCTGCCAACAGGTGCTGGAGAGGCCTTACTTTGAGCTGGCTGGCTGGTGGGCACAGGGGAGACACGACCTTGTCCTCTATGTCCTGCATGGGGGGAGACCGAACGATGACCTGCGTGGGGCGAGACTGACCGGTGTCTGGCGTGGGGGGAGACTGACCTATGTCCAGGAGGCGGTCCTTGAGATATGTGTCCGCCGTGCGAGGGAGCGGGAACTACGCGTATAGTCTGTGCGGTGGAGGAAGGGTGCCGTGGGTACGAGGACAGGATATGTTCTTTGGGTTGCCTGGAGGTCGAAGGAGGTCCTGGGGACTGCACACGCTTCATGGCAGCTTGAAAATACTCTGCGTCGATCCTTTCCGCTAGCTCTCTTGGCATTAAGCCAGGATTGTCCATAGGTGGCCCCACAAGCCTGACTCCTGAAGGAGCGGCTCGTACTGATGATATGGACCCAGACACAAGCCCTACCGATGGCACAAGTGGGCCGCGAACTCCCGAATGTGAATACACCATAGTTGTTGGCGTGCTGTTGACGACACTGCTTGTATACACCGGCGCACTGACATCTGACACATGTGCAACAGAACTGCTCGTACTGAATCCCAAAGCTTCCGAAACAGATCTGGGTAGCACTATTCCGGACTCGTCTTTGTGACGGTTTTGCTGAAAGAGGTGACCGCCACTTGGTGAAACGGATCTATAAGAAGCAGGGACCCCTTTCTCGGATTCCAGTACACGAGCGGCCAGCACTTTGCTCCTCGGAGATGCCGATCTGAAAGCTCCTTTGTCCACATCCTGATGCAACTGCATCAACTGATTGCTCCAAGGAGACACAGACCTTGCTGGAGGGCCTCCTCCTCCTTCTTTCCCAATCTGAAGAGTCTGCTGAAGGATGTGGGAGTGTCCACCTCCTCTCTGCGGCAGTCCTGTCTCAGCTCCTCCCTGTAGATGCTTTATCGTCTGACTGCTCAGCTTGTCATGATCACCGGCCGCACCGCCCCGGAGCACTGTCCAAGTGGGTGGGGACGGAGAGTTCGTTGGACTCTGGCTCAACTTCCCGGTCAATGCTGAGTGTAACAACGGAGGCGTGTAACTCGGACTCTCTGACAGCGCAGACACGACCTGAGCCGTGATCCGAGACGGTGAGATGTCTCGGCTCAGAGACGCGCTCTTGGTCTGCTGCGACATTGGGTGGAAGGATCCGACAGGACTACCTCGACCTGGTACACTGACAACCTGGTCATGAGACACGGGCTCGCGGGCCATAAGTGCTTCCAAGGTGGATTGACTGGCCTGGGTCTTTGATACGAAATGATGCACTTCCCCTCCTGCTCCTGCTCCGCCGACGTCAGACTTAGACTTCGGTGAGGACGGCTTCGCCCTCTTTTTGTGGTGCACAGGAGGAACTGAGGTAGATTTAGAGTATTTTGCCATGTCGAAAATTGGGCCCTCGTGGAAGGCATAAATAGGCGCATCTATAGCATTCTCCTTAGGGGACTTGAACATGTACGATTTTTTAGATGAGCTTTCTTTTTGTCGGTCTGCTATTTTCACACCATTTGCACTATTGTCGGGTGTAGAATCTTGATGCTTTGTGCCAGTTTGTATCACCATTCTGAAAGATAATTTTAGGAGTACGTTTACTAAACTGAACTAATTTTTGGAATATACTAGGTTACATCTACGTTTACATGTTCAAAGTTTTATTATCAACACCATTGACCATATCAAACCAGAACTAGGCTAATTTTAATTATGCTAAAATGAACACAATACTGAAAATGCAATTATATCATGTTCATGTAATTTACAATATCTGCAAAAGAAATATTTGTTTATGAATGGATTACATGTACCACTGCCAGGATTACATACTACATCTACATTTATTCATTTTCTCTCTCAAAGAATCATGGGAAGCAGTAGCTCTAAAGGCATAAGATAAATGGCATTTCATATCATACTTATACAATTCAATTTATTCATAGAAAATGTTAATTAAAAAAAATAATAATAACTCCCAACAATATAGATCGTAGAGCTCACTAGCTCACAAAATTAACGCTACTTCCCTGAATTTGATTGAAACTGTAAGCAGTGGTAAGACCTATAAATATCATTAGTCAAATATCAGTATGCTATTTTTAGAAATGGGTATTCCCAGTTATTTTGAACTGCAATATACTATTACATGTATAGTGGTGATATATATAATTCTTGTATTAACCCTCTCCCTGCTGGATTAGGCTCAGGTACAGCCCTTTAGGGCATCTCCGGTTGCCTTCAGCATGGAGAGGGTTAAGTCAATATATGTCAGTCAAATTCAGCTAACGGTTTAAGTTTATGTCAAAAGGAAAAACAATATCTTGGTTCTGGTTACCTGACACTAGCTGAAATATTGTTCTAGGTACTAAACATTTTATCATTGTTTTTATTTTAATTTGAATCCAACACATCAGAGGCTTGTATTGTCAATCTGCTGTCCTAATTTCCTTCTGAATAATGAAATGGTTATTTAAATATTATTTTTTATTTGGTATACAAGTCCAGTTAGTCCGTTGAAGATAAATAAAAGGAAATCCAAACCTGCAACATCAACCTAACTAAACAAAATTAGCATTAAATAATTTATATTTACTTACTTATTATGGTTAAAACAATATCATGATAACAGCTCATATATAGTATCAAATAAAATTACATCTTGAAGGGTACTACCAAATACTACAGAAAGTAATTATTATGCAATTTCAATTTTGGAAATATTTAATATATTCTGTTATGTTCTCATCCCTGAATTTATCACATATCCATTTTACATAAATACATATTTATAAAATTAATGGCATTATATTCTGCAAATCTAATTTCCTCATATATATTTAGCCACACACAAAAAACATCCAATACTTTTCTTGTTTCCCAATTCTAAGAAATATTGCATTGGTGATTGTACAGATTACCGTTATTGCATGTATATATTATAATGTATTGCAACATGCTGATGCAATATATTGGGTATTGCAGTACATTGACCAACGTATATATCATTACATTAACCATGTTAACCTGGTAATATTGAACATCTCATGGTATTTTCCCACACACATGGTGACTAAGCAAAAATCATTCTGTGTACTGTGATTATTCAACTGCACAAATCAACAAATGCATTAACTCTCAACTTTCTGTTTGATGTTTGATGTGAAAAAAATATATCTGATTTAGTTGAAATCTTTTCACTGTTAATAGGTTTTAAGCTATTAAACAGCTGGTAAACAATATTTACTTCATGATTTATCATGTTTATGGTAAAAATATTGACTTAAATATGTAGCACTTGGTTAAAATATTGACTTAAATATGTAGCACTATCTTCATGATCATGGTACAGAACTAGCAGCTATTATTACGACATATTATGAAAGGTCAAATCATGTCATGTGAATAAATAGTTGCAGGAAATTATTTCAATATACAGGCCAAGTAATAAAATATGAATGATGATTCGTGTACACGTTTAAACCTGTGATGCATAAGTTTAAATGATTAACATGTTTTCATAGATTAAAATAAATAGTGCATAAATATGATTTATTAATGTAATCAAATAAATATCAAATATACTTTATTTTACCATGTTTTCAATCCGTGTACAAAGTTAACTCTGCATGCTTCATTACGCTGGAACAGGTGCTTACTAAATATATACTTAAGCGAATAGTGCAAAATTTAGTAAGTGCTTTTGGGAGATAAATGCTGTTTTCTTGCTAAGATATTCAACCTAGCGAACGCTTACGGCCGAGTATGCTCTGTGCCGTCCTTGACGTTATGGAAATGTTCGGATGTTTTTCTGTCCGCCATTTTGTAAACATCGTTGACTGCTGAACAACGCTGAAAGTGCGCGTTTTCCAAAACTATTAATCGCAACAAAATACAGAACACCTATTATGGTATAAGCATACTATTATTGAGATACATGAGTACTGTCGGAAATATCTGATTTATTTATTGTACGCTTGATATGTTTTTGTCCAATTTAAATGAACTGTTTATTTGTTGCAGAAGTAAAACATGGCTGCCCGCAGTAACAGTTGTGGCTATGACAGGTCAGCATCTACAAAACCATATGTTCCATTTAGTTCTCCAGGTTTCAGATGTTTCGTTGAGCTAATAATCGTTGTATATCACGTATTTGCGATAAACAATTACAAAACCTAGATAATCTTAACGAATAAAAGGGATGGATGATTAAATATAGCGGTCGATAGGATAGATTACGCTAAGGGCAGATAACTAGGAAAGATATAGAGGATACTTAACTGTGTTTCTCAAATATAATGTTTTATGTCATCGAGTGAAGTAGGGAGGCTAGGTAAGTATTCTATTTATTTTACACTGTTAAAGACATATTTTGCACTGACTTATATTACGCGCTATACATTATAGTCCGCGCGAAATATGAAGTCCTAAGATTACTTATTGAAGCGGATGTATTAATGTACGATGTAATTAAGACTAATGAACGAAAAACACAAGACAGAAGATACAATTGAATAATTTAATTAAACGATCACCACTCGAGTAAAACGTTATAAGCGGCAATCAACTCCGACCTCATTTTGCAATCATGTGATGCAATGACTAGTATACTGGTCCCGGTAAATTAAGCAATCTAATAATGTATATCTACTATTTCATCGTTTCTCGTGTTTATCTATCAAACTATCATTTAATTAGCTTGAGAATGTATTTCCTGTCGATGAATCCGACTCATTTCTTCTCAACTAATCTTGTTAACCTTGATAAACAAAAGTCTACTCACGATGTCTGAGGCCACATGTTGCCCTAGTCATTGCTAATTACTTGGCTTTATCCTATTTTAATTTGTCTTTACAACTACTTGCATTCATAATCGCCGGTGAGCATGTTATTGTAGTACTTTTGTTAATTATGTGAGTGAATATATTTTTTGTGGCCACATAATTTAATTCCTGCGAATATGTCAATTATAGCATTTGCGCGAAATTTGCGTCCACGAAATATAAGTATTTTACAGTACATCCCAAGTAGTTTGACAGCAGTTGTTTATTTAGTTAGGATTATGTAAAAACTTAACGTAGAAACGGATAATGATGTCCCCCCTTGAATGACCGTGATCAGCTGTGGAGCCTCAGTGCATCTCGTGTACTCGCAACACTGACAGAGACGTAAACAATTTAGTGCGATGTAGCAGCACCAGCTAAAGTAAAAAAAATTAATAGCATTTATTGATGTAAAATACCGCGTAGTAATACAAATAAATGTTTACTGTTGGCAAGAACTCTGAATGTCTAACAGCGTAGACAGCTAGTGTGTGTTTTGTACAAGATGTACATCTGAAAACATGGAAATGTTAAAAATGTAGCAAGCACTTGGAAAATATGTATGCAGGTTTGAAGTGAAATGGTTAATGAATCGATTAGTGGTGTTATCCAGGCTACCATTTCTCAAAGCTTTCATATCTACTACGAGACCATATGGACTCTCGTAGTGATCTATTATACCATGCGGTAGGCCACTTACAACAGTGGTATGGTCTCAGAGTAGATATGAGAGCTTCGAGAAATGATACCCAGGCCTGCGCCTCATGTATTTATAAATTACATGCATTTAAAATCCTGAATAGGAATCTGATAGGATTAATTCTTTCTGCATTTAAATAATATGAATATCTGTAGCTGAGCAAATGGACAATTCTTTCGGTCATCCAGAAGTTGGTTTTTTTCTTCTAGAATTTCCTAACTTTTCAATCTCGACTTTTCTAGCTGAAGTAAAGTTGTAAAGTGTATCAAAGAGCTCTGATACTTTCCAATTTCCAATTCACGTAATACCTCAAATAAAATGGTGACCTGCAACATAGGGGTTCAGTGATAGAATAGTAAAAAAAAATTTTTTAAAATTAAAAACAAATATTATAGATATTCTAGATCTAAAAAAAGAAGAAGAAAGTAATTTATGTAAAAAAAATGGGTTTTTTTGTGTTTTAAAAAAAAAAAAAAAATAATATAAAGGAGAGATGGTCCCTCAACACTCGATTGTCCCTATCTACCCTATTTTGAAAATCAATGTTACACCTATATTTTATTTTGGCCTTAGTGAATCGATTGGTGGTAGATACCGTATACATACATGCCTGCCCCTCATGTATTTATCAATCATGCATTTAAAATCCTGAATAGGGTACAATTCATTCTATCTGCATTCACACGATAAGGAATATCAATGGCTCGTTGGTGCCAAATAGGAAAATAAATATATTCATCCATGGCAAACAAAATAGAGCTGTGAAACTACATCTTGTTTCCAAGGCTCTATGAACTGATGAAGTTCTGTCAGAACAATTATGAAGTTTCAGTCAAATTTTTCCTTGCCATCAATTTATCGAAATAGGACTATTAGGAGTTTCCATGATAATTTAGTAATCGGCGCATCATATTCACTGCAAAATATCAAAATCTTAATAAAAATGTTCGATATTTTCCAGCATTTTGGATGAGGAGTTGGATGTATTGCGGGCTATCTACATTCATGAACTTGTCGTTGAGGAAGATGACAGGTAAGACTGTGCAACATTAGCAGTGGACCGACAGCCAATCTCTTTGCTAAATTCACTACGTCTAAACTAAGGCAATCTAACAAAGACCTATTGTTTAAGTAAAAAAAATAATTTAAAAAATGCTCCTAATTTCTGAAAATTTTCATTTTACATGTTTGCATGAAACTTGGCAATAAGTACTTGTAGTCTCATCACCCCCAGGGAAGGGTAGAGCGTTTACTGTGGTATGTTTTCCCTATCTACCCTATTTTGAAAATCAATGTTGCAGGAAATACACCTATCTATTTTATTTTGGCCTTAGTGAATCGATTTGTGGTAGATACCGTATACATACTTACATGCCTGATAGTGCTGAAAGTGCTTTACATTTACTACCCTTCTCATCATAGCCTTCATTTATCCAGCTGGCAAAATGGTGCCCTAGCAGCATAGCGAGTTGTCTGCCCATTTGTATACTTTTAAACCAACCAATGAAAATACGTTTTGTTCAGCTACTTTTGTGAGACGATTCAGCTTAGCATGATATAATGTGTTGACAGCCCATCACCTTGTGCTTTATACCCTAACACCCGTGCAAGTGGGTTTTCCACCAGAAAACTCTTAGAAATGATTTGCCCACACTTGGCAATCGAGCAAATTCTTGCAGGTGAAAGTGCTTTATGTCATTGTTGTGACCGACAAATAGTCAGAGCTTATTCATCTATCAGTGCTGACCGTAGCCCTTTGGTTTTGCTGTACCGGGATTTCATAGGCTTTGAAGGCAAGGGATTGTACATGACCTAAGCCGAGCTAGATCACATAGTCTAGGCAAGACGTTGTAGTCTGGGCATAAATCGAGATTTTGGAGTGGTTGTGGATTTTTTTTGCAATGGGTGCAGAACTAAAGGGCCCGAGCACAAACTCATTCCGGAACCTGGCATAAAAGTTTACAGAGGTTATGATCAGGCTACATTTTCAATGCTATCATTTCATGAAGCTCTGCTATCTACTAAGAGACTGTAGTGCTATCATAGTGATCTCTTGTATATGGCGATCAGGCACTTACAAGAGCACTATGGTTTCTTTGTGGATACATAGCTTCAAGAAACGATGCATTAGTTTGTAAATGCCAGCCAGTGCTAACAGGTATAGTAAAACAATAATTCACTCACTCACTCACCTTCTCAGAAATGTGTTATCTTCCATTATTAGACTTATCTCCCTTGGAACATGACCATTTACGGAGATGGGTTTTTTTCAGTCAAAATGGCGTCTGATATACAGAAATCGATCGATTTTTCAGTTATATATCAAAGAACTTAACTAATTTGTACAGAATCACAGGAAATATTTGTCACGGACCAAAGGCGCACTATGTTTTTTTGTGTGGATACGATAGCTTCGAGAAACAATGCATTGGTTTGTAAGTGCCAGCCAGTGCTAGCAGGTATACCAGGTATACTGAAACACTTTAAGCCACTGGCTTGTAAATATATTCTTGACCAAAAATGGCAAACCTGAGAACAATAACCATGACACTGTCTACACTATACAGCGGGTGGTAGCGCAGTGGTAGAACGTTCGACTTTGGAGCCATAGGTTCCAGGTTCAAATCGCGCCCCGGGGGCCCAGCATCATTGTTCACGAAAGTAACCTTTCTGATGCGATATTGATAGGATGCGATGTCTGTAGAGTTGCAATGCAGTTATCATCCTTGATCTTATCAGTGCCAGCCGATACTCGCAGGTTTACTGCAACATTCAACGTTGCGGATGTTGCAGGTTTCCTCCTGCCCTAAACTGACAAGCCATGATATAAGTGGAAGAATCTTGAAAGCGGTTCTAAACACCAATTTAAAAATATAAAAAAATACTGTCTATAATCGCGATAAACACAAAACAAAATAATTTCATTTGTCTTGATTCAATGATATCGTTTGGATGATCCACTTTATTGTTCTAATGTTAATGATGTCATCAATGTAATTACTGTCCAAGTAATATCATGATATCTTATTTTCTTTTAATGAATGTGATGTAGCTACTAGTATTACACTGTTATTTTGTTTTACAGTGGACATCCGCATTTGGTGTACCTTACTCTTCATCCAGCGACAGGTGATGACGTCACAAAACAGTTTGTTTGCCTCACGGTCCACTTCAAACTCCCACCATCAGTAAGTTGAATTGTTCTGTCGCATTAATCCTGTGTCATAGCAATTAGCTTTTCTTCTTCCTTTCTTTCTTTCATTCTTTATTTCTTCTTCTCCTCCCCCACCTCCCCCTTTCGTTCTCTTCATCATTATCCTTTATTCTTTCTTTCTTCTTTTTTTCTTAGATTCAGAGCTATCAACCTTGGGAAATAATTTTGATAACTTCTCTAAATCCTAATTCAAACAAACAACAATTTATGTGTTTATAATTTTTATTTCCAGTATCCAGATGATATTCCAGAGGTGATTATCAAGAACCCCCGTGGATTGGCGGAAGAAGAGGTAAACAGGTTAGTTAGTCATTGATCACCGCCTTCTACCAAGTGACAACTGAAAGAAATCCTCTCACAGACGATAAACCAGAAGTCATAAAATTAAATTCATTGAAGGACTGTATATTAACCACAAATGTTTGTTACTATAAGAATTATATACTGTGTAGTGTCCCCATTTTGGGGTAGACCAGCTTTCGTACTACTTACTAAAATGCTACTTTAGCTGTCGGATATATTTGACTACAACAATAAGTGCTACAGATGTTACAGGTTTCCTCCTGCCCTAAACTGACAAGTAGTGATATAAGTGAAAGAATCTTGAAAGTGACTATAAACCTCAATTAAAAAAATAAAATGAAATAAAAATTAGATAGCAGTTCTTCATGTGGGAAAGATTAGGTTGATATTCCTTTTTAGCTTTTAGTGTATTATTATTAGTTTATGTTCATTTCTGGTCTTTAATTAACACATTGCTGTTGTGGATCTCCCTCCCATTATAAACAGGCCTCGAGGTTATGAAACCTTTTTGAGGAGGATTTCATCCTCAACTTAAATTTTGCATGGGGATTTATGAATAACACTTTTGAAATCCTCAAAAACGTTTGGTATTCTCTGGGCCAGGTCATCACGGTGTTACTGAAGAATACTGTTTGTAAGTATTCCCATGCTTGCATTGTTCCAGTCTTCAAGAGGACATGCACACTTTAGCAGAGAGTAGAAGTGGATGTGCCATGCTTTTTGAACTAATAGAGGTGAATATTGTTCACTCCTTGTGTTATTTGAAGAGGACATGGCCCGGATGGTAATGTAATGGTAGAATGCTTGGAATTCGGAGCCAAAGACCCCGGTTTCAAATCCTGTCCTAAGAGCCCGGTATCAATGTTCACGGATGTTAAATTTCTGATGCAATATTGATAGGATTCGCTGTCTGTACTGTGGCAATGCTGTTATCATCCTTGGTCTGTCAGTACCAGCCGGTGCTCGTAGGTTTAACGCAACATTCAGTGCTATAAGTGAAAGAATATGGAAAACTGACCCAATTCAAATAAAAAGGAAGAGGACACTTCATAATTGTATATATATTCACATTTAAAGAAATGACTACAAGTTATCGTAAATGCTGCACATCGTACAGAGCATCAATATCTGTATAGTTAACTTTCCTATGTGATCATTATAGGGTGTGCAGTTTGTACTGCCACAGTGCATTTATCACCTTTGTTTCATCCGTACCAGCCAGTGCTTGCAGGTTTATTGTAATTCTCAGTACTACAGGTAGTGCAGGTTTCCTGCTACCTTAAAGTGACAATCAATTATTTATGAGTAAACTAATTTAAAAAACACAAATTTGAAAAAAAAAATTAAATAGAGTTAAACTTAAAAAACTGAATTGAATATTTAAAAAAAATTAAAGTTTAAAAAACACCAACAAAGCAGACATAATAAGATAATGAGTGTTTCATATTCCTGGATATTTATCATCACAGATGGCAAAGGAAATCTTGACTGAAGGAAACATTCCACGCTGTCCGTGTGTGGTGTGCCTGGAGCATTTCCATGACGTGGACACATTCACACGGACAGACTGCTACCACTACTTCCACTACTCCTGTCTGGCTCGCTACGTCCATCACGCCCTGACACAGGAGCCAGAGGTCAGGGTCATGCATTCCCAGAAGGAGGACGAAGAGCCAAAGGTGTGGTTTTTTTTAAAACCTTTGTTTAAAAATATATTTGTTTAACTTTTGAACTTAAATAAATTGTATGTGTGTTTCAACGTCTCTAACATTTCCATCATTTTTTTTTTTACGAAGACGTGGCATTATTTACTCTAGGTTGTGAGGAATGATTTATTAAAGGGGGAGAACTCTTGTCAAGCAAATATTCTTAGTTATGGTGAATTGGTAAGAATGATATTTGAGTCGGCAGGTTTCATTGTGCTATGAGAGTAATGGTTCACGATACCAACTTTCCCATGATTTGGCTTCAGAATCCACTACCTTCATGTCAGGGCGGGTGGTAGCGCAGTGGTAGAACAGTTGGACTTCGGAGCCAAAGGTTCCAGGTTCAAATCCTGCCCCGGGGGC